>JAPYYQ010002336.1:0-20148 GCA_030522585.1 Anagyrus pseudococci
AGTATTATACATGTAGTAAAATTCCTCTATACATCGAGTCTGTCCCCAAAAACCTATACAATATAGTAATTTTTACTTATACAAATCTATACGTGTAACTCGAAAAAAGCTCGCGCGCGCGCGCCCGCGATTAATAACGATATTTTTATGTGGACCTCGATATGGCTTTTCGTCGTCTGTCCCTCCCTCCTCCACCCTATACGTTTGCGTCAGAGGGCTTTCGCCGAGGCTTTTCCGGCACGCGCGCGTCTACATGCGAGCACGCGGACAACGCCAGTAAGTGACTGAGAGGAGGACGGTGTGCGAGAAAGGGGGGGGGGGCGGTGAGGAGGAGCGAGCGGGTGGAGGAGAGAAAACGAGAGGGAAAGAGAATGAGCTCGGCTTACAAAGATTAATGATGCCTGGGAATGTAGTGGCGGAGAGGGCCATTAATAATATTTTTTTTGCCCAGCAGCGGACGCGTTGCCGAGCCGACCGAACTCAACTGGACACTCTCTCTCTCTCTCTCTCTCTCTCTCTCTCGCTCTCTCTCTATTTCTCGTTCTCGATTTTTGCGAGTTTCCTTGGCTTCGATTCTACTCTCTTCGTCTTACTTTCGATACATTGACTGAAGCATCACGCTGTATGCTTGTGCACGTGTATGGGTAGGACTGGAATAGCGAAACATCGAATTTCGATGATTTGAAGGGGTGAGAAAATGTAGGACAGCAGTAGTGGCTAGGTTAACTTGATACTTATCCCTTCCCCCCTCTCTTTCTCTCTGTGCTACGAACACTTCTTTTTTCCACCACGGCGGTCGTCGCTACGTGAGTCTTGCGAGAGAGGCGAACGACGTCCGACGCAACCCGGCTGTTACTACTGCTAGAGGTTTAACGCGCGAGAATGGCCGGCTCGTTTCTCGAGCTGCTTCTCCGCTACCGCTATACTGCTGCTTCTTCTTCTTCTTCTTGACTTTTCTCGTTAAAGCATTAAGGGCAAAGGGAACCTTAAAAATTTAGTACCCAGCTCTCCTTTTACCCGGCACTTTCTCTTTTTTACGCTTCTTTTTGGCGACGCCCGGCTTCTTGCTTCAGGCTGCGCCAGCCTTGCTCGCTTCTCCATGCGGATATTTCGTAAGCTTTCGCGATTTAAATCAAATCACACCTGTGGTATTCAATATGAAAACGTCTACAGTTATTTCGCTAAGGAAAAATGAATTTTTCCATCCGATTAGTTGGAATAGCGGTAATTTCATTATCCCTCGTGCAGGGTCAACTTATTACTAGGCCGTAAAGCTACTGATAATCCCCAAGGGGGGAAAACCCTTTGATAAATCGTAAAATTTTCATATTTTAGTTTTAACGCAGCCGAGGATTAACGAGAATTGAAGTATATATCACGAATAATCCAGAATAGTAATCGACGTTTATATACCAATATCTCGAACTTTTAATTAGAATTTCGATTAAAGTGCCGTTTGATTATTGTTTTGGGCGAAAGAAATATACAGATTAAAATACAACTTAAATTATTTAATGCATAAATTAAGCGCTTATAAATTTCGAATAGCTCTATAAACTGCAAATCAATCAATTTGCAAATACGTAGTAAACTATTTGGTCTCGGTATCGGTAATACTTGGTCAAATAATCCAAAAGCGATGCATAATCCACTTGATATCGTGAATTTTAATCCGGCAATGTTTATCTTACTTAATTTCCCGCTAAAATGATCAACATCAGCGCTAAAACTAGGCGCGCATTTATTTATAATTTCAAGTCCAATATACATTTGAATCGTTAAACTCAGAAAGCCATGAATCTTCAATTCTCGAAACAATTTATAACAATTTCCTTTGAACCTTTCGGCCTTTGCCAGCCTCGCCTTTCAAATCCTATAATTCAACGATTTTTCTTCATACGTTCGGTTACAACAAACATTTTAGCCGCTCCCTCTCTCGCGCGCGCTCGCGCCAGGCATTATAACGTTCGTTTTATCAAAGCGCACCGACGCGCGCACACACGCGCGCGCGTACACAGCTTATACACGTTCTATAAACATCAAAAAGCACTTTTCCAAGGCGACTCGCGGAATATAAGTATTGGCCGAGGCGTTTTTCCATTTCCACCGGTTGGGGCGCCGGGCAATAAGAGACGTATAACGCGTTCGTCGGTGCGGGAAAGGGAATACCATCAAAACGGCTGGAGAGAGAGAGAGAGAGAGAGAGAGAGAGAGAGAGAGGAAGAGTAAGGGAAAAACGGGGAAAGCGCAAGATGCAATTTGCCAGTGACGGAGGTACACGGGCTGGCGAAATTTCTAAAAACATACAGGCCAACGGCGCGGCACGTGCCTTCGAAATCTCGGTGGCTAGAGGACGAGCCAGGAGGAAAGCCGTTGGACAACAAACAAATAAAAGATCGAGAGCGAAGCTAGCGAAAAAAGGGTCGGGAGAAAGAAATAGAGAGAAAGAGCGAGAGAGAGAGGGAATGTCCAAGAGCGGTCGTGACGTGACAAATGACGAGGACAGGGTGATTTCGCGCGGCGCTTGCTGCTTTTGCCAGACGCGAATGTGAGTCACGTATTGTAGTGGGTGGGGGAAAGGGCGAGCTAGCGGCGATGTGGGGGAGGAGCATGCCAAGCCGACTTTATGATAAAGGAAGATGGAGCCTGGAGGGAAGACGAAATATCGCGTCTTCGGCAAAGAAGGAGAGAGAGAGAGGAAAAGGAGAGGAAGAAAATCCTACGGACTTTTACTCGCACACTACACTTGGTCTAGCCTTTGTTATTTCTTCACGGAGAAGTGACCAAGAGTGCGACGACTATGAATTCGCAATGACTGGATGCACGATGAGGAGAACGTGTGTGTGTGTGTGCAGTGTACTCTGGCGTGCATCCTTTGCCCGAGCTTGAAATTCGCCGCAGTCGTTATGTGCGCGCTTTTCGTGTGGACCTTTTCTGACGACCTCCCAGTCTTCTCTGTCGTTCACACGCTAAACGCGTTTACAAAGCTCATATGCTTGAAATTTGATCTTTGTTTTCTTTCATGATAAAGCTCTATTATTTTTCCAACAACACCCCTTTTCCTTTTTGCGTCTCCTCTTCTTCCTGATGGTGCTGTATGAAAAAAAAGGTACGTCCGCGACTGGCCGGAATAAGAAGGCTAACCGCGAAAGGAAGAGGCAGAGAGAATGGTAGCAGCTGTGACTCGTAGCTCGATCGCCTTTTAAAGAATTTATGGCAGCTCGCGCGCCTCTTCTCCCCCTACCGCTACGCCCCCGGTCCGCTGCGGAGACTCCCTGGTCTCTTTCGCTGCCGCTACACTGCTGCTCTCTTCGTCCGCTAAATTACACTCCACGCTCTCCTTCTCTATACCTTTCTCTTCTCCATTTCTTCCTTTTTTTTTTGCTCTTATAGACAATTCGTTTGATTTATCTTAGATACTGCCGACGTGGCTTTTCTAGGATGAGACTTTCTCTTTGTTGGTCCCTCGCGTGCCGAGGAAAATTTGACGGAAAATGCGAGAGCAAACGAGATTATACGCTGGACGCGAACTTTTAAAATATCGCCGCCGGGGAGAGCAAATGTAAAATTTATGTATCGAGCAAATGACGGTAAAGCTCCGATTTTTTTTTTGTCTTATTCAAGAACAAAAGAACCCTATTACGTAGTGTCGCGAGATGCGCGCACATTTTCGAAATCGCTGCGCGTTCTCGAGAGAGCCAAAATAAAATAGCGCGCGGAGTAAAAAATTGAAAAACGAATAGAAACCAGGTCATCGAAACTAGATAATGCCCATCGAATGAAAATTCGATTTTGGATTTTGGCCTTGTTTAATTTGTAATTTGTAGTCGTTTTTTTTTACTTGTTTGCGGCTTGCCTTCGGCACACATACACGTTGTAATCTGAAATCAGTGACCGGAAGAGTACCGTATAGATTCGGCTGGTCTTGTACTTATTGCTGCAGCTGCGGCCTTCTCGTGCCACGCTTCGATACCCGAAGCAAGATATATAATACATGTACCTCGCGGAAACATCAGAAGTAATCGCCTGCGCCTAAAGTTACATCGGGACCAAAAATAAACGACCATCTTCCTCGTTAGCTCGAAATAAAGCTTTTTCTTAGCCACCCGACTTAATCAGTCAACGTACAAAGACCAGACGGCGTACCGATCGATCGCTATGAGAAAGCTTCGATTTCGAGGCTATTGTGCGGGCTCGCGCGCTCTTTCTCTCGGCGTTCAAGCTTCATAAAAGTTTTAGACGCTCCGCGGAAGCCTTTCTCCTCCACCTTACGCGTGTGCTCCCGGGCCCCCCTTTGTTCCTCCGCGTTTCCGTTTATTATTGGAAAAATACGAGCTGTCGAGGTGCATTACCGATATTTCGCTTAGCTCCTCCTCCTTTACCGAGAGAGCGAGCTGCATGACAGACGAGCCGTCGTAATTTTTTTAGTAATTGCAAACGGGCCCGAGGAATAAAGTGAAATCTTTAATTAAAGATATAGCTTTCTCGTTCGATCGGCTTGTTTTCGCGCGAGAGAGGAGGCGAAAGGGGCGAAGAAACAAAGGCTAAAAAGGGCATTCGCCGTCAAAGAGATTCTTCGTTAGCAATGGAGTTGAGTACTTTTTATTGAATTTCAGCTTAACGACCCGATCGCCCGTTTATCTTCTTTACGGAAATAAAACGAGTAATGTTTTATAATTCGAACAAGTCTCTCGTTTGCTCCGCTTTAAACAAATCTTCGTTAAACTCTTAATTTTTCTTTAACGCCAATTAAAATTTCGTCGAGTGAAAAAAAAAAGAAACAAAGCCGGCTCTTGATCTTCGTTATTTTATTAATTAAAATACCTAATTCGAAAAGCTTTGATTGGAAAAATAAACATCATGATAATAAAAGATGAAAATCGTTAGGTGTTTTTACAAGCCGTCGTAAACGGATACAGCTCTCGGCTTATTAACTTCCGTCAACGTCCAGGACCGTTGCGTCACCTGCCAAGCAAAGTAATTTAAAAACGAGCCTCCCTACTTACACGCAACAATATATCTTGGAGAGAGCTAATTCTCGTTCATTCGTCAAGATGCGCCGGCTTTCATTACAAGTGCCGTCGGGTGTTTTTGCGTAGTGAGCCCGTGAGAAAACAAAAGCTCGTCGAGTGTAAAACCGAGCCCGGCGTGATGAAAGAAATTTCCGGCGCGTCGCCCGGTGTAATCTTAGACGTCCCAAGATATACAAGATCCTGCCTGCCCGCTCGTATTTCATTTGCCTGCGCTAAGGAGCTGGCGGCTCTATTAACCGAATCTCCGTGATGGCTCATCCATCAAAAAAGGCGCCTCCGACGACAAGCTGCCTATAGATCGAGAAGGACTAACGGGAGAAAGACGAGTGAGTGGACGCGGCTTTGGCGCATACCTACAGGTGTAAGAGTGGGTGTGAGCGAGAAGTAGTTCGAGTCATTTAATCGGAACTACTGCTCCTGCTACTGCGGAGAGAGCGCAGAGGCTGGAAAAATGAAGGTGCCATTTTTCACAATGCTCCGATGGTTATCGGCCTACTCCCACTCTCCTTCCAACGGCCGACCTATTTCTATATATATACTTGGCTGTATCCAACAGACGCACGCGGCCGTGGGAAAGAGAGCCGAGGTAATAAGATCGTCTATTTTCGCGAAAAGTTCAGCCGCAGTTCTGCCTTTTTCCCTCTCTCTCTCTCAGGCCACTGCTCCAACGAGTTTTTATTAGGGCCGTTATTGCGGGATGGTAGTTTTAGGAGTTAACGGAAACGTATCGAGAGGAGTATCGGAGTTTCTCCGATTTTTCCTCTCCCTCTCTCTGGCTTTCAACTTGCTTCTCGCAGCCTCTCTCTGTTTCTCTCTCTCGCTCTTTCCGCTACTGGAGCTTCTCTCCGGAGTCGATATTCTCGCACGCCGAGATGGAATCGCGGGTGTAATGGGCTGGGAGTAACGGGGCCGATGGGCATTTTTAGCCTCATGATCCTCTCGCGATCGGTTCAACGGATATGCGTATTTTGAATAAGACCACACCGCGCGCCGGACTACAAGTGCTTTGACTTTTTCACGCTAACGATCCTGCCCAATCTGCAGGCTTAGCGATTTTGCTGAAGCTGCGTCTGCAGATGAATCGTCCTTATGGTCGCGAGCTTTTGCCAATCAACGACCAACTGCGACGGATAACGCGTTCTCATATACTTTGCCGTTACGTGGACTTTTATTGTTCGTATTGTTGAAGTTTGTTGTTAAATTGTAACCATGCATTAATTTACGATCAGGTATAGGTGCGCGTTTAGTTTTCGTTGGCGAAATAAACGCACCCTTTAGTCGATTAATCAATTTTGGCAATTAAATGCGATTGCGATAATAGGCGGAATGATTTTGTGCAGTAAAATCCGTGGGTTTAAATTAAATACAAGCTCATTGCTCGATTAATGATTTTTCACTCAACTTGCTAAATGTTGCGATAATTGACGCTGAAAACGATCGAAATTTATAAGCGATCGCTTGATTAACTCGTTAAAAATTTTTTGCGCATCGTCGAATTTCAAAATTTCACGCTACAGTGGGCATTTCAATAAGCATAATGTTCGCATTAACGTTGAGGCAAGGATTACGTTAAACGTTAATCCGATTAGATTTTTAAATATACCACTTGCTCGGATATGAACAGTGTAAATCGTAACAGTTGTACAAATGAGCTAGGGCATTAGGTACTATTATCATAATATATGGAACGAGATTCGCATTCAGCGCATTGTAAATGTATACGCGGTACATAATATCAATGAATGATTTATTAGTTTAAAAAAAAAAACCATGGAAATAATACGAAAATTTAGCAGATGGAAATAGTAATGTCGTTTGATAAAATGCGCCGTTAATAAATATTGCGTTTATCATGATTAAAGCTGCGCCTATACCCCGGTCAGGCTATTATTGATAAGTTCCGAAGTTCAATCGAGCTTTTAGCGAATTTGTCGACTGAACAAACTATCGAATTTGAACTTTCCACTCGAGTAAGAAAGAAGTACAGTAGAAGGGGAGGGGGCTCGGGGACTCGACATTTTTATTATCTGCAATAGCGACACTATCCAGGAGCCCGTAATAATTCTACTGATATCGACAGGGAGCCATTAAAGGAATTAAAGGACATCCTCTGCTCGCGATATAGATCGTTCCTAAACGTTCTTGAAATATCGGAATAATAAAGAGCCAGCTGAGATAAAAGCCGTGTCAACGAGTTGCGAGGCACTACGCAAATGGAAGATGAGGGAAATCGCGCGCGACAGGGAGCCGGATGTAGGGCTTGCCCGAGTTGAACTTTATTAAATTATCCAACGGTCATTCTGTACGCGCGAGTTGAAACAAGAAGTGCGCACGAAATATATAATGATCTTCGTTAATCGGGTTGGGAATGGCTTATTGGGAGTTTGCAAGGATTGACCTTGGACGAAGGGTAAGAGTTTTAGTCAGGACGCACTGTACGAGATCTAATGAATCATTAAATGGCCAACGAAATAGGATCGTAAATTAAACGAAAACAATGATAATAAAAAAGAGAATAGATATTCAGGGACTTAAAAAGCGAATAGGAAGTTGAAAATTCATCTGAATACGTGTCCTCTATCTACTACCCTCCTAGGGGCAAAAAAATATTTAATAAAGATCTTTTTGCAAGCACAGTCTCTCTCTCTCTCTCTCTCTCTCTCTCTCTCTCTTTCTCTGGCCATATAGGACTCATCTCCTTCCACTAGGTATATTAGCGGAAAATTTCGGCTGACGCGAGCGCGCGCTCTCGGCGTCGTCGCACATGGCTGAATCAGCGAAAAAAGAGAGCCGGCCGCCGAGAGACCAAAAAATAGCGACGTCCCAGACTTTTTTTACACACAGCCATCACGACGACGACGAAGACGACGTTGGCCCTCTTTTCCTCTCTCTCTCTCTCTTTCTCTTGCAGGCACATCTCGTTACGGAGCAGAGAGAGAGAAAGAGAGAGGCAACTTTTCGCTAAGGGGACGGAAAAAGATAAAAGCGCCGTTCTATTTTGCGTAATACCAAGCCCAAATGCACGGGGGCAGTGCCTATCTCTTTCTCTCAAGAAAAAGGAATGTTCCTGCCAGCTGTTGGGGGAGGTCGTATAGCGGGTAAGGACGGGTGTAACACAATAAGGCCTCGCGCGCACGTGGGCCGGCGCGACAAAAAAGAATGTCTCAACAGCGCGCGGAGGTCGGGGAAAGAAAAATAGACGAAGAGAGTTAGCCTCCCGAGCCGGGGAGAGAAAAGTTACGTAACGCTCTGCTCGCTTCTTTGCCCTTCTCCCCCCAAGTACGTCTGTGAAGAGGAAGAGAGAAAGAGCGATGGGCGGGATAAAAATTCCGGGAGCGCGACGCGCCCGGTAATCCGATCAATTAACCTTCTTTCTGTTTCCGTCGCTCGCATGCTGCTGCTGCTGGCCCGAAGGCACTCTGCGCCGTATCGTCGGCGCCGACAAAGCCGTTGCGGCCCTGGCGAGCCGCGCGAGCGCCCGGCGCAGAAGAAAGCGGCAGTGTGCCACGATCCTCACACGCACGCACATACACCTTCCCTCGCTACTATACCCTCATATTCCAGCGGCGCCCCCCCCCTGCAAAAGTAGGTTAGCCGAGGTCAATCCCGACGCGCAAAGAAAAAGAGAGAGAGAGAGAGGGATCGGGATACCGCCGCGAAACTTGGTGATACAGGCGTCGAGGGAGACGTCAACCCACTCTCCTTACGCCAGCTTCCAGATCCGCTACCACCTCTCCCGTTCTTGCTTCAGATCATCCTCCAAACAGGAGCGGCGTTTAACAGAAAGCGAACAATACAACGCGGGGAGGATTTACGCAGGTCGAGTGAGTTGCGATCCCCCGCAGCTTACCGCGCAAGCTCGGCGGCAATCCCGACGAAGCAGCAGCCCGGCCGCCCACCTTGCGCGTATTTTCTGCATTAGCACGCTTCAAGTAACGCAATTACCAAATTGACGAGGCGCCGACTTTTCTCCGCGCGCGTTCACCTCTCTTCCTCTCTGCTCCCACTGCATTTTCTTCCCCCTTGGTAATAAAAATGGCCGCGTTGTAATGAGAGTGGACGAGAAAAGAGCGGTCGGCCGGCAGGAGCAGCGCGCTTTGAAAGTCAAATCGGCCCAGCTTGACCAAAGGAGTTATGGAGGCTCTTTGTTTTTCCCTCTGGTGCTTTTCTTCTCTCCTCGCGCTCGCTCGCTCTCGCGAGCTCAGCGAGATTCTCACGTCTCCCGCGGGGCTTTCAATTAAAATTGCAGCCCATCTCGCTGAGTTATATATTTAGAAGGAGCGAGCACGCTCATGCCTTCCTCAACCCCTCCCCCCCCCCACTCGCTCTACGCTCTTCAGCGAAATTTAGACTTGGTAGTTATTATTTTTCCTCCTTTTTCTTTTTTTTTCAAACTTTTTTAAAAATTTTTCTTTCGTTTTTGCAGTCTTAGAAATTCCAAGGTACGCGCAAGCGGGGGGGGGGGGTGGCTTTCTCGACGAAATGAAGTCGACTTAAATTCCACACACGCGGGATATTGCGTTTGGAATTTCTATGATTTAATCACGGCTGTTCTCGGGTTCCCCTTTTTTTCTCTCTCTCTCCTTCATCTTCTTTCTTTTTTTTTTTATTATTTCGTAGAGGAAAGAATTCAGAGAGTAAGATCCGCCAGCTCGGGCGTTTTGTATAGAGAACAGGCTCTTTTGTGACGTCGTATATGAAAGCATTTTTCGTCGTCGAGATTGCTGGTATTTTTTCATTGGATCGTCGTTATTGCTACTTTGACGTATACGTCGAATAATTGGAAAATTAAAAATATTTTTCCGAGAGGACACTAAAATCATGGAAAGGGGGATTTTAGTTTACCAGAGAATTATTAAAACAACTTTTCTTTCAACAACTTGCTTTGCTCAAAAAAAAATATATATATAAAAACAGAGAGCATTGAAAATTGAAAAAATTATGAAATAACTAAGAGGGTTTTCCTTCCTACTCGCTCGATCGGGATCGTCAACCTCCGGGAAGCGCAAGGCGAACACTTTATAAAATTTTTTTTTTAACACAGAAAAAAGAGAGATGGAAAAGGTACATTCAAGTTAATAGAACATAAAATACACATTCTGTGGAAGCTGCATTTAACTAATGGATCCCAACAAAGGCGATTAAGCTTGATCACCAATGCGCCGCATGATTCAGTGGCTCTCGCTCAATAAGCTCGGCAGGTCCTAGGGTGTATTTCATGCCTGCCGAGCGACCTCATTCGCTGCACAACGTCGAAGCGAATATAAATTAAATCCCGATATGAAATAAAAGACGCACAAGAAAGAATGAAAGAAAGGGAGAGAGAGAGAAAAAAAGTAACGCTGGTTACGATAAAAACGAGGAAAAAGAGACATTGGTAGGCGAAGGAGGAGGGGGAGGGGGGAAAGCGGAGGAGGCGCGGGCCAGCCCATTTAATTCGAACAATTGCTTTTCCGATGTGGCTATTTTCCGTCGATGACCTTTTTTCCCTCTCTTTCTCTCTTTCTCTCTCTCTCCCGCGTCCAGATGCCGCCACGCACGCCGCTTGGATGTTTTTTCTTTCTCCCTCTCTCCCTCCCCCCCCATCTGTGCGCTTTCTGGCTCTCGCTGCACTTTTTTCCATCCATCCTCGGGACTTTTTGCTTTGCTCTGCCGCGGAGCCGTTTTCGTTATTGCACGGTGCGAGAGGCACGCCGCTGCGTCCCGCGCTCGAGAAAAGCAGGCACCCCCCTCCCTCTGCCGCCCCTCGTCCGAAGAAGAAGGGGGCTCAGCCCCCGATAAAATTGCGAAATAACCGCTTTGCGCTCTGCGGCTCAGGGGAGGGCAGCGGGGTATAACCGACCAGCTGCTTGCGATGAAAAACGAAAAATCCGAGCGGATTCGAGCTTTCTTTCTGCGCCTTTTTCAGACCCTCCTCCCCCCCCCCCCCGAGCCCACCCCTTTAGCCGAACTAACCGCAGCTTTACGTTTCGACTGCTACATCCAACTGTTTTGCTGTATCGACTTTTTCCGTCGTTTTTTGTCTTGTTTTCTTATTTTTAAAGCTCCATGCAATTAGCTCGTCCTTTTTCTGGATGCGTGTTTGCTTTGTTAATAGGCTGCGGATAATGCTTAAGATGCGGAGTTAGTACTTTTTAAATACCTACACTGGTTTGTTTTCGTATTGGGTTTCTATTCTCCGTGCCGCTGCACAAAGAACGCGCGAAAAAAGAAACAGGCCACAACGTTATAGCAGTTTATTAAATTGACTTGATAATTATTAGGGAATCCACAAAAAATCTAAATAATACTGCTAAAGAAGGTACGTAATTTATTTAACGAAAACGTACAAAGTATATAGCGCAAACAAAAAGTTAACAACATTAACGATTCTGATTTATCTTTTCATTGCTGACGTGTCTCTCTGCGCCTTAAATCTATTAGGTATATCGTTTATCGCGTCGAGACACTTACACAATGGCCCTTTTAATCGGCCCGAAGTCGCAGGCAAGCCACGTCAAGTCATTTCGGATGCGGAAGGACGCGAGTTCGTCGAGGCGAAGGGGAGGGACTTTTACCTCGGCTGTCGCTGGTCATTATCGCGTTCTCGTGAGCTTGCACGACTACGCACTAGCTCGCATACCAGTCAGCCGTATAATTTTCCGGGTTGGGGAGGGGCAGGGGGGCTTAAGCTACAACACATGCTGTAGCAGCAAGTCAGGTGGAGAGAGGGGCGAGAGCTTGGTTGATCGAAATTTAATGCGTCCACGCGCTTTAATCGATCGCGTCAATGATTCCCTCTCCCTCCAAGCGCTATATTTAGATCGCTTCGTAATTTCCTAGAAGAAAGAAAAAGAACACAGAAAACCCAGCCCTTCCTGCATTTTACACTTTGAAGAGAAAAATCCATTGATCCAGAAAGCTTTAGTAAACATCGTAATAATTATGCTTCGTGTGGGTGGGAAAAAAAAAGAAAAAAACCCACAACAACAACGAACGAAGCGCCGAATCCGTTGGTCAGCTTCGAGTTCAATGCTCGCCGAGTTTATCAGCGCGGGTAATTCTCGGCGGACGTTAAATATTAGAGATCGAGATTTCTCGTTACTGGCGAGCGTGCGGGGGGGGGGGCGGATTTCGATTCCGCGCGAGGAAACACCGAAATGACTTCGGCAAACTCGGAGAAGAGAAAATCCTAGTGCTTTTCTACGCGCGAGACCACCAGCGTTATGTGGGAACAGAGCGTACAGCCACTACGTACCCCCTGCCCTCCTCTCGACCCCTTCCCTCTTTCGGAAAACTTTACCTCGGCAGAGACGATAAAAAAAAAAGAGGAAAAAACTGCTGAAAAAGACGCTCGCTGTATAGACTCGCGGATAAATGTTCCTCTCCGTATTCGAGAGAGTACTGAAAAGGCCCACATGCTCTACGAGGCCACCTCCTAACTCCGCCTCCTTTACGGACTTTTAAACCACGAACGCTGAAGGACGAGTCTGAAGGGAAGGGTCGGGGGGGTGGAATAGCATAAAGCTCGAGGGCGTAATTTTTCGAAAAAAGTGATAAATAGCAGGAGGGAGAGGAAGAGGGGCTGATGAAAGGGATGAGCTCGAGAGTTCCTTTTGTCGGCAAAGTTCCGCTTTTGCGCCCCGAGTTCTGTTCTTTTCAGGCCGTAAGAGAAGAGAGAGAGAGAGAGAGATAGAGATAGAGAGAGGAGGTAAAGAGGGTGAGGGTTGTATAATTGCGTTTGACTACTTGCGCTCTCGCGGATTCGCCCGGGAGGGTCTCTATCTCTCTTAAGAAAGAGAGAGAGAGAGAGAGAGAGAGAGAGAGAGAGAAGGACAGTAGTAAAGACGAGAATATAACGTTAGCTGGAAAGGAGTAGTCAATCTTGTTTACCTCTCTCTTTACACCGCTTTGAAGATGAATTTCGTTATTTCCAATTGCGTTCTCCATTTGGTAAGATACCCCATTAAGAGAGAGTCAGTGAGTTCTATACGTCTCTACGTATTCCCGGGTAATACCGAAATTCACTTACTTAGTAAATTTTCCAAAGTATACAACGTTTTTCAACGGACAAATCCAGACGAGTGCTTTAATGCGCTAGCCAGTTTTAGGTCGTGAGAAGATTAAAGAGAAAAATACACACGTACACACATACGCGCGTGCGAGCGCCCGCGTTTTCCAGAGCAGCTACACAATTAAACTCTCTTTCTCTCTCTCTCTCTCTCTCTCTCTCTCTCTCTCTCTCTCTCTCCCTCTCTCTCTCTCTCTCTCAAAGATCATTAATTTAATGGAGGCTTGCCAGTGTGGTAACTGCAGCTGGCGGGGCTCGGTGTATGCATTAAAATATTAATCTCCGTCGTTAGTCGTTAATTGCAAAATCCAACGGAAAACGGCTATTCTTATACCGGCAGCGCTGGAATGCTCGAAAAAGAAACATATCAATTTGCGAGTAATTGGAGCTCGTTCGCCTGCTCCTTACGAATGTATATATGTATATCTGTATACATATCGGCCGCGCGAAACTCCCGAGAACAAAAGAAATGGCATCGATTTATCGATTGCGCGCGGCTCGCCCGCCTCGCCGCGTACTCCCTTCATGCACCACACATCAAAGTGCAGAGAACTGCGCGAGTCTCGGCTGCGCTGATGAAGACCTCCTTTCCGCCTGCACCCTTGCCTCCCTCTCTTCTCCCTCTTTGGCACTGACTGGATGGCTGTCGAAAGGCACGCGAGAGAGAGAGAGAGCAGAGCCCAGCGTGCGCGCGCGGGAAACCTAATTTGCCGAGAGAACGCGCGTGTCGCTCGACACCTTACAGCAGCAGCAGCATGCGCACTGCAGCAGTAGCTGCTGCTGCTGCAGTAGCAAATGCCGTTGATTAAAATAGCGGAAATACCAAGGCACGCTACGTTTCTCTCTGGCACAAGCCGCTTCGCCTCTGCTCTCTCTCTCTCTCTCTCTCTCTCTCCTCCTCGAGCTCTTTGCGCGAGTGTCGGGCGTATACTTTTTAATTTCCACGCGGGCCCGCGAGAAGCGAGGGGGAAGGAAGGAGGGCCGCTTACGAATGAGATATCTCTCGAGATAAGAAATACAGCTTGGAACTCGTGAATCTTAATTTCAAGTAATAACTCGCGCCCGCCCGCGCTCCGACGACGACGAGGACGAGCCGCGTTCTCTGGATTTTGACGTTGGATTTTCACTTTGAGCTCGCTCTACGAGAAGGAGCTACGAAGGAGGATAGAAGTCTTCATCTACTACTTTGCCAGTCTCTCTCGTACAGAGAGAGGGAGAAATATATACTGCCAGAGATACCGGCTAAATTTTCATATTTAGGTTTTAATGGCTCTGATCCTTTGCTTTCGTTATTCATGAGGCTTCGTATTCTCGAAAAGGCTTTCACGGCTTTTTCCACTCGGCTATAATGTCAGGCCGCGCCTCATACTCCGAAATCTAGATCAAATGATAAAATTTTCAGTTCGCCGCACGAGATGGCGGATTTAATCTAAACGCGAGAAACGACACACCAGCAACCTCCCTTTCTTTACTCCCCCCCCCCCCTGCTTCCAATGGCGTAACACAAGACTTGAAAACCAAACTGTAATAATTTATAGTTCGCAATAATATACAAGTTGACAACCTATTTCCCTCGTAATTGAAAGTGACGTTTAAAGCGTGGTCTTTATGTAGGAGACTTAAGCTTAAATGAGCGATATATTGCCGAGTGTAAGTAGTACGAGTCAGGATAAGGTCAGGCGAGCGAATGATTGTACATAAAGGGAGGTCGTAGTTAAGTATATATACTATTATACTCGCTTCGCTTCTGTATCTTTGGCAATTTACTTTAATTTATTTAAATTTTGCTCAAGTGGACGGGTATAATAACTTATCTTGAAATAGCTCTTCGTAAAAAATTTTCATTTCCAGTTAACGTAAAACTTGGAAACTCGTAAATAAGGAGGTTAGTAAAAATAAGAAGAAGCAGCAAAAAAAAGAAGGAATATTAAGCTGGTTAGGATTATTTTGAAAGTTAATAAATAGAGTTGTATATTTTCTCTTAAACCTTAGTTCACAAATAGAATACAATAGCAGCAAACTAAAGTTGCCAGGAGAAATAAGGGATGGAAAGTTGGAAGGGGCAAGACAAAAACGTAATGAACAAAACATAACATGATTATTCTCTCAACAGTGTTCCGTCTATTTTAGAATCTTGTAGCAGAAGAAAATATTATTATCCATAAAAAAACAAAGAGCAGCGCAGATTTTTTTTCTTAACAAAGAACCAAAACTATATACGAAGGAAAAAAAAGACAAATAAAAGATGGCACTTCCTCGCGGCAGTAAAAATTTTTCATTAAATCGTCAATCTGCGCTTGGCCTAGGCTCAGCTCGCACTCGCGCACACTCGACAATACGCAAAATCCACGGCTCAGAGTCGAGCGAAGAGAGAGGGTGAAATTGGCGCTATCGCAAACGACCGGGCTGCTCGACGAGGCGAAGAGACAAAAAAAAAGGAAACGGAAAAAAAAAGAAAAATAATCCGCATTCAGCAGCTAAAAGAAAAAAACTATCGCTCTCGTCCATTCCAAGAGTTACGTCAGCGTAGGCTCGCACGTCGAGTTAACGATAAGACAAATCCTAATTAAGGGTCTCAGGGGTAAAACGAGAGCGTCGCCGCGAGGCCGTCCCCAAAGGTTCTCGTTACGCCCGGGACTCTCGATACTCCGTTCTCGTCGTCACGTGGTCGGCCCAAGGTGTCGCGTCCTATACGGCGCAAAAAGACGCAGCGACGCCTCTCTCCAACTGGAGACCGGCCAAAAATGACTCGTTTCCCGTGATTGTAGTCTGAAATGTCTAGAGCCGACGAGGTAGGATCACTGCGGCGGCCAGTGCTACGAAGAGGAGGAGGTAGGACGTAGAGTATAGGGGGCTGGGGACAGAGGAGGCTGCAACTCAACCGCACTTGCCCTTTTTCTTGGCTCCTCTTGGGCACGTGCGCCCAAGCCGACGTCTCTCCCCCCTCGACAAGTCCGCTCAGGTGCTATTGCTGTGAGCAGTAGGCCTGTAAGCGTCTCGGCGTCGTCCCTCTTTCTTCGCCGCTTCTCTGATCGATATGGAAACGGACGTGTTTGCGCCCACGAGTATGACTGGGATAGCTGTCGCGCTAGAGGAAAAGGTGCCAGTGTCTCCAAGAGAGGCACGGGAGGCGAATTTTAATCTCAAGAAGGGTCGAGGCCCCGTCTCACTTTTCTCTCTTTCTCCGACTCTCTTGCCACGTGGCCCCTAAAGCCAGGATGATGGAAAGTTCGAAGTCCTCGTAACCTCCACGGAGCCTGGGATGTTTATCACGTCTCTCTCTCCTCTCTCGTATCCGCGTATAACGTCGGAGTTTAATTTGTGATGCTCCAGCGCGCTGTATACACGTACATATATAGGTATATATACGTCATAATACGCGAGCTCGGTAGCTCTCCATGCTATATACACCGAATATCGCATGTGTCTCTCTAGTGTTTACGTGGGAATTTGTTTGTTGCCGCTGGCTGAACATGAAATGTCTTCTGGAAATAAAATTTTACTCGTGTTGTTGGCGTGTTGTTTGGTTGGCGCGCGAGTGCGCTCTATACGGTCCCCCGCTCTGTGCATAGCGGCCGCGCGAGAAATAAATTTGTACTTTTTACACACAGGGTCCGTGGGGGGGGGAGCGCGGGGGTGAGGCGGGAAGGCGCAAAATTTGTTCGCAGGCGAAATAAACATTTGCATTTAAGAGAGAGCTCCCGCGAAATTTCTTCGCCCAACGGCCAGAGGCGACTTATATTTACGGGAAAGTTTAATTAAAATGTGAGTGTTTAAAAATTAATGGGCCACGCCCCCCACCCCTCCATCCTTCCCGGCCCACCTCCTGACTCTTTAAACTTTAGCGCGCCGACGGGAAATTAAAAAGTATATTCTTTCACAAAAGTCTTTGAGCTTAAAATTACAAGCAGTCCTTCTCGCGAGAGTGAAAAAAAACTTATTAGCCTTTCTCGGATGGCATCAGAAGCTGTTATATCATTCAAAGGAGCACGAAAAAAGATATATAAGTGTATATAGATATTTTCATAAGATGTTAACTTAAATAGAAGAAGAAAATTATTGTGAGTTGACCTTTGCATATCATACACAACAAGACATTTGTAGAAAAGTAAATGCGAAGTTACTATTTTCATGCCTGCACTTCCGTCGTTCTATTCTCGAATTGGCGATGTAAATTTTTATATTTGGAATGTAATACAGATCACGTATATTATGCAGTAAGTTCGTATCAAAATAGCTTTACCTCTTTTACAAGACCTGGTTACATCAAATTTACACGATCGGTTGACCTAATTCGTCGGCGTAATTATCAAATTTACGATCGAGCATTAAGCAAATTTATATTGTTTCGTAAGTATTACAACAAGCTTGCTTAGCGAACACAATGGGGGTCCAAGATCAAAGGACTTAGGATGCATTAATTAATGGACATACGTGTACAGCGATATATCTACCGTGATTATTGGTACTTCAGATGTGAAACGCCATATTAAGCTGTCATCGCCCATGAATATGACTCCAAAGCCTTTGATAACCTGTAATGTATAGGGTCCAGGAAATCGAGCCGTAGATTATTGGACACTGTTGCATTACTCAAATAAATATTTGAAAGTAGGTCAAGTTACCCGTATGCCGAGTTAACGATCATGCCAGACAATTCATATTTTCCAATTATTAAGCCAAATCCATCTGGATACAAAATTCTCGAAGCTCATTTTTAATCATAAGACTATTGGAGTATATTTGAAAATCAAAGTTTTAATTGAAAGAAGAAAAAAACTGTCAAAAAAAACCGAGAATCATGCCAAGGAAATAAAACTTTCATTAGAGCTGTATCAGCCGGATTGCAATTGGTTTTCCCAAGAACTTATTAGCAAAGCTTTCTATACGTTGCTGAGGTCTGCTGGACAGCGGCAAGTTTGTCAAATTTTGAAATACTACCCTCCTAGTCGTACAACTTCGGGGCCCGGAGAGCTCTCGAAAAAGCTCGAGTGGAAAATTTGATTTCCCGACCGATCGTCGTGATAAAGAAGTCGGCCAGCGAGAGAGAAATGAATCAATGAGGGATCGCGAAATTTCAATCTTCCTCTCTTGGACTTTGAGCTCTCGGCAGTTGTTTCAGCTCTCGCGTATACCGGCCCGGCTTTCTTTCTCGGCTCTCGACCTCTCTCTTCGGCGAGACCGCGAAATTCAAAGACGTCCGGACTGCCGGAGAGCGTTTCAGTCGCGTAAAGTTATTGCTCGATGGTCGATCGCAGTTGTGGAAAGTCGTTTGCTCGTGCTATTTCCCTCTAGCCGTTACCCAAACCAGACGACGACGACGTCCCTCCTGAGGTTTACGCCCGGCGCGATTGGACGACGCTCTCGAGGAAAAGTTCGGAGCGACCGACCGAGAGACGCGCGACTCTCCTCCTCCCATGGCGAGGAAAGGCCAGAGGGTGAGGAGAGTGTAAGCCGTAGATTTTCATCTATCGCGAGAAGAGCCGCGGTGTATATCAGCGTTCGGATATCCGTAAAATTGAAATCCGAGACGGCGAGGGTGAGCAAACTACGCTGATTCGCCTGGTTCGCGAGATGCACGTACGTCGAGTTGGCTAATTGCACGTTTGTTGTTCGTCCTGACGGACGGAGTTTCGGACTGGTGTCTGATTTTCCTCGTATTGCTGATTCCTTTTTGTTTGGTTCTTTTTTTTTTGTCAAGTTGTGAAACTTTCTTCTTTTCCTTTAGCAAGTTTGTCGGACTTATTTTTCTGGGAGATGTTTTTCGATACTTTTCTGACTATAGACACTATGTTTCTCGAGATAACTGCATGCTTTTGCCGGTTAGATATTTTGTCGAGTGTAAAGTGGACATAAGATTCACTACATTCTTTCTACAGTGTGTCATATTCAAAATAATTAATTTTAAATAAATAAACGCGTTCTCGCGCGTAATGTAAAAACCGACTGTTTTTTATGGGAGCATGTTTTTGCTCGACGGGGGCTCTCTCGGTTTTCACGTCGAACCTTGATACACATATATACGTAATAATGCCCAGGACTCTTGGGGTAATAATCTTTTTTGGCTCCCTCCACGATTCGTTCAATCGAAACTAATGAAATCGAATTTTTCTTAGGGGTCACGCTCCAATATCTCGTCGCTAACGCTCTCGAATCGATCTTCCCACCACCTGAGTCTTCTCATTCTTCCCGTAGCTTTTCCTTCTTTTGTCTCCGGCTAGCTCGGGCTCGCTTTCTCTGACTAATGTTTTGTAATTACACAAACGCGCTTTCGGTTTTCCCCTTGAAATACTAAATTACAGATATCTTCATATTGATGAAACAGACACCTATAGCCAGTTAAATATTTAACAACTGTTTCCATCGTCAAACATTAATTCCTAGTTTAACAAAATTTAGAAGTCGTAGTCGAAACTCTTAAAAATCCATCCGAAATCCTTGACTCGACTAAAAAGCACAAAACGCCCTCGTTAGACCTGTTGACATACTAAACTTTTATTTCTTTTAAAATAGCAACATTGCACTTTTTTATCACTTTACGCGAGAGAGAGAGAGAGAGAGAGAGAGAGAGAGAGAGAGAGAGAGAACGAGGCTGTTTTAAGGAGTAGCTCGGAGCGTAAGTCTGCGGCAACGGAAGTTCTTCAAGTTGCCCGAAGGAGCGCTGCTAACTACTCATAGTCCAGCGACTCCTTAGAGAAACCCGGTTTTTGGCCCGGCAAACGAAGACCAAGTTTCCCCGAAAATGAGCCCAACCGCGCGTTAATGACTCCTCTCGAAAGGCATCTTCAAATCCAACTGTTCTCAAGACACTTGGCCATTCGTCGCGGTAGCTATACACACCAACGGGTATCAACGAGATGTTACGAGCCATTTACATCACGTTGTATTAGTCGCTATTTTTTGCCCGGCCCCCCCGGAGTTCTTTTTATTTCATCTCGTTTATTAGCGTCCCGAGCGAGAAATGAGAGAGTAAGACAGGGACAATATGTCGCAGAGAGTAAGAGAGCGTTGGCTCGAACTGACCGCCGCGCCAATGTGCCAGTGTTTATATATATATATATATAT
>JAPYYQ010002337.1:0-30653 GCA_030522585.1 Anagyrus pseudococci
TATATATATAAATATATACATACATACTCATAAAACGAGAGCAAAAAAACAAAGGAAAAAACTGATATAAGTTTTAAATAAAGTTAACGATATAACGATAAATATCACAATAACATGAAACTTTGCGACAATAAGAAAAAAAAGAATGTCTGAGAATGGCGCGAGTTTGTATGCGAGCAAGCGAGTGCGAGAGAGCAAATGTTTTTTCGACAATATAATATGTAAAGAACAAGAGAGAATGGGAGAGAGATACGTTAAAACGAATGAAAATGCGAGTGAGAGGGTAGGTGATGGAAATTATAGAAATTAACGAGGTTCGCCGGCCTTTTGTCCGGAAGGTCGCGCGCGCCCTTCAGCTTTGCTTGCTAGATTTAATATTTTTGTAATGACGCCTTAGACGTACATGTAGCTTATTTATACATTCGTAGTGTTTAAGCACAGCTCTTGCATACACACACACACACACACACACACACACACACCAGATTACACACGTGGGCGCACTTGCGCTCTCTCATATACATACACGTGCAAACGTCTGAAAATACACAGATCTCTTACGACGAAGTAAACGATAATTATTGATACTAATGTAACTTTACTCGAATGCAAGGACCGAAGGTATTTGCTTATCCGGCGCGCTCTAGAGAGCACGAGGGTATTCGTTATTGCGACTATACTTGAAACAAAGATGTCCTGTGTGATCCGAACGAAGAATTATATCGCACGAATAATGTTTTGGCTGCGACGCCTGCAGAAATAACGACCTCCCCAAGAGCTTTTCCGTATATTTGCATCGAATGCACGCGAGTTTTCTTTTTAATCTACTTTATCATTATAGATCGACTATCCTTATGTATTCCCGTATGAGAAATAAAAGAAAATGCGTGAAAATCAATGAAGAAAAGATTATTTTATTTTTATCAAACACATTTTAAGATTATGCATAAATTGTTTCTTACATTTGAGCAAATTCAAAATGTAATTTAATGATAAAGTAGATTTGTACATATAGTTTCAGACAAAAATACTTTTTTTAGGCTACCTCTATCTAACATGATTTATAAAATCATTTATTTTTGTATAATTGAATACCTTGATAACTTATTTTCATTTGTGTCTCTAACAGTTTTTGAGTTTACCTAAGAGTGTAATAATGTTACGACTGAATGAAGAGAAGCTTGCTCTTTACTAGCAAGCATTGCAAAGGCATATTTTATGTTAAAATGTGTGTACTTAATTCTTACTTATAACAATATAATTAAAAACCCGCCTTTATACCTTTGTAGAGAAAGTACATAATACATCAAGCCATACATGATTGCTAAGAAACAGTCGGCAGAACCAAAATATTGCGTGTTTGTATAGAATTAAATATATTAGAAAATATATTAATGCTAAATAGAAGAAACTGCTCTATAAAATCATTTTAATTTATCTTCCCCATGAATCTATATCCTTTTGAGATTAAGTAAAATGAAGTTTAAGAAAAAAATAACTATTTCCAAAGTTTGACTTTTCACACAACCACTAATTCTAATAAAAATATCTTAGTTTTTCTAATGAAAATGTTTAGTGTCACAAGATACAGATTAATTTTGTTCTTACCTAGTTGCGGAAGTGACATATAAGTATCGCAGTCAACAAGAAAATGCCCAACTTGTTTAGCACCCAGCGTGACAACTTTTTTTGTAAGATGTTCAATTACTTGAAGACCAGTTTTATTGTCTGTGATGGGATACTGGTATAACCTTAAAAATGAAATTGATGGTAAAGCTTTATTATTTCATTACTGATTGATTCAATAGACAAATGTTATACAATAGCAGATCTTGTATTTAAATTATAAAGAAAAAATTCAAAGAAAGAACTGACAATATTAATTTCTAACTCACAAGTAAACAAAAACTTTCACTCTAATGTGGTTTTCAAAACATTAAGTGAATCACAAAAATTATGAGCCTACAGTTAAAATAATTACTTACATTGTGAAACCCATGTTTGTGAAATATCTTTCTCTTCTGGTTAATCACAACACTTAACGTACTTGTTAAAAAATTTGAAAACAACGTTTGTTTACACCGGCTACTTATTCACATGTCATCACAAACGGCTGCTGCGCCAGGGATAAGATCACTGCCACGCCACCTGTGGAGAAAAGAAAGCAGAAACTAAAATTTTCTTTTTTACCAGCGATTAATATTTACAATAATAAAAGTCGTGATAATTAATGATTCGCAACAGTCTGCAAAAATGTATTTCTTTAAAATTTTTGATAGTAATACTAATTGTTAATTTTTAATATTTAGAGAACTTGTTTTTTCAAAAAAAAATATTCAATTTCTACTTATACTAAGCAATTGTCAGATTTTTACTTATAATTAATTTTCAATTTAGTTAGAAAATTTATTTAATAAATAACCTAAATACTCGGGAAATTAAAGAAAAATTATTGTAGATAAATCATAAGGAGCTAAAGGTCTGATGATCGGATAGAGTACTAGCAAAGGAGTAACAGATGTCGCCTGCGGTCTAAGCTTAGCCGGCCGAAAGTCCGAAAGTCGGAGCAGTAGCAGTCGCCGCTGTCTCGCACTGGCAGGCTCGGCTTGCCTGCACTTTCTCTCTTGCCCTCTCTCTCTTTCTCCCGCTCCTTTTTCTGTTTGTCTCTGTCCCTTGAGAGGTGTTCGCGTTCGCGGCCGTGCAGCGTCGCGGAATGTTTCCGGAGCGTCGCGCTAGTAGCTGCTAGCCGCCGGAGTGCCAGTAGTCGTCGCCGCCCGTCACACTCCAGTCAGCGTGTGCCTGTGTGTGTGCGCTTAATCCGCGGAGTCGCGCCCGGAAGCCCGTCGCTCCTGCGAGAAGAGCAAGGAGAAGCCGCCGCTCCGAGGAAAAGAGCCCAGGAGAGTGTTGGCTAGTGCGTCCGCCACGACGGCCAGCAGCTGCGGCTCAGTCCGCCGACGAGGAAGGTGAGTAAGCCTGCCCGGCTTGTTACAGTACATACCTGCTCTCCGCTCCGGCCTGGCCGTTTATCTGTATGCGTTGCGTGGGTGGCTGGCCGCCGCCGCCGCTACTCCCTCGCGGCAAGCCGCTCTCGCCCGGAAGGTTAGGGTTGCTTTTGTTTTGCCCGTGTGCCTGCGCGACTGGCGGCCCGGGAGCAATGCTCTCCCAGGCCTACTTATGCTCTACAGCGGCATGAATTTATCCCGGCCCCTTCCTTTCTTTAAAAATATTTCATCGGCCAGTCCTTGCTCTCGCTCTCTCTTACTAGTGCATTACGCGACTAGTCATCAGAAAAATATTTACTCGAGTTCCTGTGAATGCAGCTCCAAATTTACTGTTTATGACTAATTTAAAAAAAAATGAATGATTCATTTGTCCAAATGGAGACTGTAGTTTCCAGCTTTTATAATTGAACTTGTATAATAAATTAATGAGCCGGTGAGAAAGAAAGCGAGTGACAAGAAGAGAGAGACAGAGAGAGGGGCCGTTGAGCGCAGTCTCGGGTAGAGAGGAGACTGGACGTGCTTTTCACGCACTGAGCCTTACTGACGGCCACGTTTCCGCGAGCGACAGGCACGGGAGTCGGGAGGACGGGAGAGCGGCGCAAAGACGCGGGGAGAGAGTGAACGCAACGCCGGGCAACTTCTCTCTCCATATTCGGGCACGTATCTGCCAATCTGCCTGCTCTGCCACATGCACTCTCTCTTTTTCTCTCGGCTGCCCTTTAAACTCTCGCCGGCCTGTGGCGGCTATACTTTTCCGGAGAGGAACCGTGGGCGGTGCGAGTGTGTTCCACGCAAAGATTCGCAGGCCGGTGCGTTTTTAGGTTAAGTCCGTACTTGCGTTAACTCGGAGCCGGGCTACGAGGAACGCACCCGGCTGCTACTCTACCGGAGCGGCAACTTTTTCCTCCTTGTTGGCCGCGAGCCTCGTAGATTCTGTTGCTAAGGCGGCCGGGCTGGAGCGGCTTTGCTCCGGCTTTGCGCATACTATATTCCGCGAAGTCGAGAGTTGTCGTCGTCGCTGTCGCCGGCGTGGGGAGATAGCGTGGCCGATGATGCAGTCCTGTTTGATTAGCTACTTAGCGCCGGATGACTCGGATCGCGCAACAGGTGCTCGGACACATTACACCTCGCGAGAGGTGTAAAGCTGGAAATAAGAGAATATCGGGTGGCTGGTTCAAGGGGCCGTTGGAGGGGGCAGGCACTACTTGGCAAATTTCACGTCGCCGATGAATTTTTTACCGGTAACACGATCGCGGAGTTAGTCTCTCAATTCGCGCACTTACTTCTCTCGTAAGAATGTGGGGGCCTGATAGTTGCTCGCGAGGGACACGCTGCATTTATTTTTAATTGCAAAATTCATTGAGAATCGCTTACGTTTGCAGGCTCTACATATTTCAGCTGTCCAACGTAAGCTGACTTGTCCTCGTCGTAACTTGAAAATAAAGCAGTTATCTTTTCATCGGTCAACAACAAAAACGTTGAACTGTAGTTTTTCGATCGATTTATCCTTTATCTAACCAAACAGTGAAACTCGTCACAGCCCCGATCGGCTTACGTGATAATAAGTTCAGGAGGCCAAAATGGCGCGTGAGTTAATATCAAATAAAAAAAAGGGAAAGCGTAAATGGACGCTTATTCGGAGATTTGTGACACGTCTGACGTAATTGGGCGCGTGCAGCTCACTATACTATCCGCGTCCAGAGAGCACATATTCTGCCGTAAATCCGTAAGCCATCTCGGGAAGAACGGTTATACGTTGAGTCGACGGTGCGCAAGGTCGACGATGGACGATGACAGCGACGATGCTGCGTGAAAACTTTTTTTTCCTCTTAAACACGCTGATTTTTCTACAATTTTATTATACAAGTTTTTCCTCGAAAGCTTATTTGCTTTAAAACGGCATTTCTGAAATACCTGCATCGCGCAAAGAACACGACTTTGCTGGTAAGAGATCGTTCATAGTTGTGAGATAACGCCTGGCTGGACGTACAATGACTGGGCAGAAAGAAAAAGTGAAATTTCAATTAACCCAGATAATCGTGGCTCGCAAAGCTCCGGGTCTTTACTTATCCCTAGTTTGCCGGGTCCGAGATCAAAGAGTCAGGAGGAAGGAGTAGAGGGGCTGTTGCGGGAACGCATCTTTACATAACTCCGGCTCTGCGCTCCCCTTTCGATTCCACTTCAAGCGAAATCGCGCCTCGAATGGCAATGCTCGTTCCGCGAGCGAGAGAAAAATGGGACGTGACGCGCCGGGAATGCGAGCGCGCTCGGGAAAAGTGCCGGGGCTCCGCGCGAATAATGCTGACCGGAAGATGCGGTAGGATATGCGGATGTGGGGGCCTCAGCTGCTACGGCGGCGGTGGTAAGATGAGTGCGTGCCCCAACTGGGGAATTGAGGGGATGCGCGCTCGCGCCCAAACACTCGAGTCTCTTTAAAGGGCGCCTGCTGCACTACTTCGCCCAAGCCGTTCTTTCTCTCCGAAACTTTCTACACTCGAAGACTTCTTCCTCTTCTTCGGCTGCGCCGCGACTCTGAGCAAGAAGAGCAGTCTACCGCACTTTTCGAATGTTCCTCTCTACGCCCTCAACTTGTCAGAGCCACGCGCGCTTTTTTCGTTTGTTCGCGCGTGAGATAAGCAGAATAATATTACTTTTTTACAAAGTCTACGCAAACAATTTGGCGTTGGGTCGAATTTATTTTTTTAAATTGCACTGCAAATTTCGTAGTTTATATAAAGTTGATATTTCTGGCTGGTGTTTATTTTTCTGATCTCTCGACCTGTGCACTAATAAATTGAAGTAGCCAAAGCGGAGATAGTTTGCAAGTAAATTGGTAACTTTGAATATTCATCAGCGCGCGCAAAGCCAAAAATAAAATAGTTCAGGTTTTGTAATATTGACAATTTTAATGTAACTTTTCTCGCCATTCGCATAATTTCCGCAGCCGCATGAATATTTATGCCCTGCAAGCGCGCTAGACACACTCTACTTATCATTTCGAAATTTAAACTTTTTTGAAATAAAAAAAAGCACATAGTAAAATATTTTACATAAAAATTGTTGGAACAGAATAGTCGCTAGCCTGGCAGTCTATCGACTTTCTCCAAATACGCCCACTACATTTCACGCTCCACGTAGTTTCATGTGATAATGACGTTTCTTACGACGCTCTCTTTTGATATAGTCGGACTACTCGAATAAAAAGTGACTTACGAGGCACTAAAGACCCGAGTTGCATGTACCAGGACGATAGCGTTTGATTCTCGTGTCATTATTGAGTAAAAGAAAAATCCAACCGAGCTCGTAGACACACGATTAGATGATAATAATATTTAACGAGCGAATCGAAGCATTGTTTATTTATAAAAACGAAATTTAAATTAAAATCAATTGCTCGGTCACTTATTTAAAAAAACAAATCATTGAATCATTGTTAGAGCTAAAAACAATTGAAATGGAGCGCTGTATAAATAACAGTGGGGTACACGTATATTTTGAAAGAAGGCATATACGATTTCCGGCGTTTTCCGCGGCTGAATTCATTAAGAGAACCTGGGGCGCGGAGTCGCTAGAAAAGTGGCATTAAAAATAAACAGGCGCAAAGAGGCCGAGAGAGTAGCCGGCCCAAGCGTGAAGTTCCGCTCAGCAGTAGACGTTTAGCAGGCAAGTGCGCACGCGTTAGCTAATTCGAAAACTATGACGTCCCCCTCGGCTCATCCGCGAGCAATTATGAGCCGCGGAGAGCGAATTCCCTCGCGGCCCCCTCCACCGCCATTAATACATGAATATTCCGGATATGATAAATCGTTGATAATGCCCCGACTGCCCACGCAAAATCAATTATCGCGACTGCATTGAGTCTGCGATAAAGCTGCTGTATGAATAATTTTGAAGGAAAAAAAAGAACGCTTGGGTGAAATTTTAAGCAGATTTCTAGTTGATTCAGAGCACTGACGACTGTACACTTTGGACTTTGTGAAACATGTTATAGGAAACTTGTTGATGTAACATTGTAAATAGTTTGGCATAATTTGATACGTAGATTAACGGAGTAAATAGTCGATAACTGCTCTTGAAAAGTAAATTTGCAATAAGTAATGATAAACTGTTGTGTCGTGTGCACATAACTTGTAAATAATATCGTAAATAATTTATTAAAACAGTATATCAAATACACTGTTTGTTCAATGTTGTATATAAATTTAAGTAATAATATCGAACATTTCGATTATAGTTTTATTAAAGTATATTCGATTAATAATAACAACAATAAATCAAATTAAACTATTGAAATCTTGTTTTGAATGCAATTTTTATTAGTCCCGATGAGAAGTCGAGTTCGAACCTCATGAAAGTGCATTTGAAAAATTCCAAGGAGAAGACGACTTTTCATTATTCCATCAATGAACTCGTGAAATATTTAATATTTTAAGTATGCGCAAAATAATGAAAATGCCAGCTCCTCAGCAAGTATTTCGTATAGCGCTCGAAAACGCGATTTATCCCATGAATAATGTAGGGGAGAAGCTTTGCCAGGCCTTTAACTCGTCTGCGGCCGCAGAGACGGAGAGAAAAAGGCAGTGCGAAAAATTGTCTTCGCGAGCCCAGCCTCGACCGCCGCCGAGCTCTTGGCTTGCTAGACCGCCTGCATTTCTGTCCCTTTAAGCTATAGCAGCCTGGCGAAGTCGATACGGCAATTTTCCTTTCTCAAAGCCTCCCCTGCCGCCACCCCTTTCCACCTGTTTGTCCAGCATGAAGCTGTGGCAGCGCCAGTTTCCGGCCCTCCTACGCCAAGCCGTAGAGTGCGTAAAATCGCAAATGCCGCCGCGGTAGCCCGCGCGCGACTAATGGCTTTTCAAACTTTGTTAATTGCTCGAGTTGGACTCAAATAGCAACTTACATCTCCCACCTCGCCACATGTTTAGGCTTGCAAATCGCATTTTTCAGATCACTGCCTCGTTAATTCAAATTACATTCTGCCGATTGAAACGTGCACGCGGCCGCGGGGCAGCCTCGCTGAATTTTAATTCCTACCTCGGAATGCGAAATATCGAAAATTTGCAAAACACACTTATCCGGCTTTCGAGAAGTTCTATAAATAACACCGCGGCAGCATATGCCGATCACTTGACATGGATAACGTCGCCGTCGTCGTCACCAACGGAAATGTTAACTTTTTGTCAAACTTAATTAATCCGAACTTTGAAAATTTTCCTTATCCGTTGGTAAAAATAAGTTGCAGTGTATAAAGTTTGAAGCCATAGCCGGACTTGGGAGGCTAAGCTTAGCTTGCCTTATCCTTTGCTCTCCCGCGCCGACTTAGTCCAAACAAACGAGTGAGTTTTTACGTTCTCTCGCGTATAGAGTGGTGGCAGGCGGACACGGAGGAGCAGAGTCTGCAAATACGGCGAGGCCAAACGGAAGAAAGTCGAGGCCGGGAAAAAAGAAAAACAAGGAGCATAACGGCATTCCCCCGACGCGGCATGCGTCAATAGGAAAAGTTATTAAAGTCTTCGCAGCCGGGAGGCCGCTGCCGGCTGCCGGTATACGACGAGGAGAGGATAAAATTCGAGATTGCTCCAAGTTCGCTGAAGGCCAAAGGCGACGGAGAAGTGCCCCAGACGATGACGACGACGACGTTACGAAACTTTGGGAAATTCGTTTGCCCAATGGAGCCGAGTATCGGCGAGGGAGCGGTGGGGCGAGGGGGGAGTGTTGCGGAGGAAGTGCCGATAGGAAGTTGGAAAAGCTCGCGGCTCCATTACGATCTAACGGGGCCACTTTGCGTTTCGTTGGCGAGGGCGTTAATGCGATTCGCCCGGCCGATATGATTTTACCCACCGTCGATACGAATGGCTTTTGTTGCCGGCCTGCTGCAGGCGGCCTCGTTAATTTAACTCGCGGCAACTCAAGTTTGAAGTCCCTTGCGGCTTGTTTTGCCTAATGTCGTGTAATTGACTTGTAGTTTCCGGGCTGGCTCGTTGTGGCTTGGGCTCGCTGCAGCTGTGGGAAGCGACGAGCCAAGAAGAATCCTAACGGTTGCCTGCGTTTATATGCCTGCGATTTAATCGAATCAATTTAATTGTCTCGTGTAATTTATTCAAAACACTTTCTGAAGCCTTGACTTAATTGATCATCGCAGCGTACAATTAGAAACAAAGTTGAAAAAAGTGTATATGTCGTGATGACTAATCCACAAACTGTTGTCAGAGAAAGTTGACTCGTACGAGCCAATAACAGTCGATTTTGAAACATCGTAATCGTCTAAATTTAGAACGTAGTTGTCCGAGGATGTTTCTAAAACCTTGAAACGCAGGAACGTCTGAGTATTTCTGACCAAGTGCAATGAAAGCGTAAAGTATGAAAATGTTTCGACTCGCAATTCTTAAAGTCGAGGACAAAAGTCAAAAATACCCTACTCTTGCAGCTTCGAACCCGCATAGCCATCAGGGGCGCTTGTAATAGCCGGACGAATAAAGCTGCACGCAGAACACGGGCAAGAGAGAACAGTAAAAGCAGCGGGCGAGCAGGGTGATTAAAGCCTTCGGCAAAATAAAGAGGAAAAGGCTCCGGGGAGCTAAGAAGCAATTTGTCGCTAGGGCGATTACACGTGCACGTGTCCGCGCTAAAATCGCCCGACGAATTAGCGCCGTAGCTAAAAGGATGAGAGATCCCCGCCAGAAATGCATGTCAAGAGTGTAACAGCTCAAGCTTTTAACTCCTGCCATTAGGGCCAGGCGAGTTTTACAGCCGCGCCTCTGCAGCAGCCTGTACACTTGCATACCTGCACAAGCGGCGATGAGCGCACGCGTGTATTTTTACGCGCCTGCGGCCAAGAAGACTACTCCTGCTTCCGATGCTTCCAAATCGAATCGGCAGACTATCTCTGATCATTTCTAACACAGGCGTTGACGCAGTCGTGGCGTTCCGTAAACTTGTCCCTCACTTACACACCTATGTCGCTCGACTTTTTGGATCCGCGAAAATACGCAAGTCACGATTCTCGCGCAGACTCCTTTCTCCTCCTGGGATGCGATCTCTTGGCGCTGACTGACGTCATCTCACACGCTCAATTTGCGCGTAGCGGGCGCATCAAACGCTTGGCGCGCGGCTTTATTAAACGGGCGTATACGGCCGCGAGCTTATCGCCCTACTCCGGCTCTAAGCCGCGGCTCTCCGTCATGTTTAAAAATAGGAGTGCAAAAATCGTCGGATTCGGCGAAGTGCGCCGCCGGCGAATTATGCCATGCTGACTTGCTCTCGCTTTCGTGCCTCCAAACCAGGCCTGCAAAATTCAAGGCCTTTACTTTATGTTTTTTCTTCACAATCGTCGACGGAGTTGGGTTGCAAATTTTAGCACTCAAAGTTGCTCTATATTAAGCCAGTAATTCATTCGCTATTATATGACCGACTGACATTATTAATACATTAAAGTCAATTTCATAAAAGGGTGACTGATAGTTTTCTCGTGGCTCCGTCTAGCGAGCTTGTATAATTTCGTATTGCATTTGATTGATCGGAAAATTTGGTATTCCGAGACGATGAATAATACGCAAAGTCGATTTATTTTCATCTCCATCGTTTATTAACTTGCTGATCGATCTACGTTTTTCCATTCCCATCCGCGATACCTCACTAATTACGTAAACGTGTTAACAATGGATAAGCATAAAAAAACGATAACAATCGTAATTTGGACTCCGCGTATGTTCGCTGACTGAGGAAGTTAACGACCCCAAAGAAATTTTTAATAGTCGACCATGATGCGTCCGCTGAATCTAGAGAAAGAAAAAATCTTTTCGCTCGTCACATGTGCTTGAAAAATGCATCCTGCTCGATTGTGCACACAAACAGAACTAATTGAGCTCGAACATTGGCGCTGAATTAAAAATTGTTTGATTAATCTGGCGCTACAGTGCTCTACCGAACGTGAACGCTTGGATTAATAAAAAAATACGTTTGCCAATCGAAAAAATAATGGAAATGTTGCGTCTGTAGAGCGCGTTTGATAGCTTTGACGAGTGGAAATTTCGTAGTCCATTGTTAACTCGGCCGAAAATTATTCATTATCAGCGGGAGCGAAGCCAGCACCATTGGCGCCAGTGGCATTTATTTACCACCCGGAGAAAGGCATTGTTCACGCGTAAAAAGTTCTGCCGATGTAGAGGCTGCACTGACTATTCTTTAAAATTTGTCTGAAAAATCTCCAAGTCGCGTCGACGGTGATTACGGCGAGTATACGACTAGATCTCGGCGGCGTGGAGATTGTAAAACTTTGAAGGATCCAAGCTCGGTAAAGCTGGCGGCGGCATCGCTTTTCCTCGGCTTTTCCTGCTTTGCCGGTGCCGCTGTAACGGGGCACGGAGGTACATCCCCCGCGGAGCTGCTCGGGCGCTTTAATCGTCTGCTCGTCGCCACGTTTTTCGCCGCGCCGGCTTTGCCTTTGTGCCGCGACTCGGGCAAACGAAGAGAGCCGCCAGAAGAGTAGTGCCCTGCCAGCGGCCACTTTTCTTGAGTTAATGAGAATTAACGCTCGGTCTCTCTCGCGCGTCCGCGCACGCTTGCTGGCTTGGTTTACCAAACCTTTGCCAAGCTCTTTGGCGCAGGGAAAAAATTATACGAAGACGTCAGCGACCGCTCCCACAGAGTCGCGCGACCCCGTCGTCGTCTAGACGCGCTTTTTCGCTCCATGCTAATGCCCCTCCGACGCCCAGGAAACTTCGTCCTACCTTTGCTTTCGTCTTCTTTTCTTTCTCTCTCTTTCATAGTTTGCCCTTTTTTAAGGATTTAGAAAAATTGCGATGCAGATATGTCGTGTGATAATTCGATGCAAACATGACACAGAAATAGTGTTGAGCTATTTTTTAAACACACATTTGTTTCTTTCTCTACTTTTAAGGAAAAAATAATTAAAACTGGCTTTGTTTTCCATTTTTTTAATTTCCCAGTGGCCAGTAGGAGTATTTTGTGGATAAAGAAAGGAAAAATTGCAAAATATCTTGGGATTACGGAAAAGGCAAAAAAGCAGCTGAACAGTGCAAGAGACAAGTAGATAGTAGGCTGATATGGAAACGGCATCAAAGCTAAAAGTTTCTCTTTCCGACGTTGCTGTAGCTTGCAGAAGATATGTTTTCCCTTAACCAGCCGAGGAAATGAGTCCGATGCAAACCGTTATGACAGATTCGCGGTAGTTGATAGCAGTATCTCCAGCGCTTCTGCAAATGTTTCACTGCTTCACTTATCTATATGTACGGAGATTCTCGAAAACTACATTTATACATTATTTTATGAATAATGCAAAAACCTTTTTGTTTTCATTGTTCTTTATCGCAGCATTTTCAACGATATTACACGTTTGATAATATTCATTGGAATACCCGGAAAGATAACAGCAATTTTTTTATTGTATTTCTACTTTTATTTTTGTAATCAAATTAATGGCAATCGCTGAATATTTTATCTGTAATTTTTATCTGATTTCAATTTTCACGTGAGGAATTTAGCCCCGGATTCCATTAGTGGAATTACAACGTATTACCTTTTTTTTATTATTTTTTAAAAATATTTTTTCCGTAATAACATTTTCAAAAAATCATCAAAATATGTAAAATTTGTACAATTTGTACAATTTGTGCGCAATTTCAAAATATTTCAATGGTTTATGATGAAAGCGATGAAATAAATATAGCCATAACATACACTGCTGTTAACATGTGGTACAGCAAATTTTAGATCTCAATTTTAAGCACAGACGTTTTCTATTCCATTCGTCAACCGAATCAACCTTAAATTTAAACTCAAAATGGGCGGATAAAAAAAGTATTTGTTTCCTCTGCACGTTGGCTGTACATCGAAAAAACAACGAATTTCGGATTAGTCGGGTGTCGAGCTCTTAACAATTCTCCGAATTATTTAGCTCGAAAAATGCGGGTCGAGAAGTAGGGTGCGAGGAAGCCGAGTTCAAAAAGCAAGCTGGACTTGTTGAAGGGAAAGCGCTTCAAAGGACCTCGAGTGCTAGAGCGATTTTAAAACGCCGAGCCGGAAAGAGGCCAGAAGCAAAAACGACCATTCAAATCTCGGCTCGAGAGACGAGGCAGGCTCTCGCGTATAGAGCGGCGCGCGCGCGCATATATGAATTGAGTAAGAACGCGGGACGTCAAGCGGGAGGGGCAGGGGGGAGAGAGGGTGGTGGCTGCCGCCGCCGCCGCTATTGCAAGGGCGCGGAATGAGCCTGCAGTTATTCTGAGATCGCCGGGGTTAACGCCCAGCTCGCTCCGCATCCCGTACGCAATTTCTCGTCGCCTCCCCCAGCCCTGCCCCTCGTGGCCCCCTTCCTTTGCCTCCTTGACGCTCCTCGAAATCGAAATGCGAGGTCCAGGTGCGGCTGCAGCAGTCGACCGATGCGACGGTTATACGCTCGTAAGCCCGGGAGCTGAATGCGCGTCGCTATTGACCGTGGCCCACCGCTAGATCCCAAAGGGGAATGAGTACTCGTGAAATGGTTGAAAAAAATATTCGAGGCGCTGCAGTCGCTCCCGGTGTGGGAGTATAGCTGCAGCTGCGAGGCCCAGGCTCCATCAGCGATATGATCACCGAAGTCTTGTTCGGTGGGCCGATGTCAAAGATGTGTGTTGACATTATCAAAAAGTCTCAAGTGATTCACTTCTCGGTTGGCGAGAGAGAAAGAGTCAAGAGCGCGTTTGTCAGCATCGCCCAGTAAATCCCTGCATTCAACAGCTTCTCGGAATGTTTTATTTTCACTTTCTCTCTCTCTCTCTCTTTCTACTCACCACACAGGGTCCTCTCTCGGCCGTGACTCATCGGCCGTAACTCTTTACCGATATGAAATAGCAATTGAGAGAGAGAAAGAGATTTTTTCTTCTATCGGTCGTAAAGTCGACCGCAAAGGGGAAGCACGTACTCGCTGTTACCTCGATCTCGCGTCTTTGAAAATCCCAAAGCCACGCGAGTGCGTCTACGGAACTCCGTCACGAAAGTTGCGGTTTCCGTGCGTCGGCGCGACCATGACTATACTCTCTACAGCGGGCAGAATACACTCTTTTGCGGTTTTTTTGGTAAATCTACAAAATACTCTATCCACCGGTCGGCCTTCTTTTTCTTCTGTATTGATGGAACTCACTTGATCGGAAAACCTGCCGGAGAAGAAATACATATATCGGTAATTCAATTCTCCAGCGGGAATTATGTCTACGAGAGCATACTCGGATCGCTTTTATATCGATCAGCTTTCCTTGCATTTCACCGTTAACCCATAGTTTTCAAACATACGTATTGATCGGCTGCAACGTACAGCATGGAAAGTTAATTCCGCGCACTTGCGAAAGCTCCAGATATTAATAAAACTTGCTTCATCGCCAGTTTCCGTAATTTAAAAGCGCATATGTATTTATTATTCATATGCTCTTCATGATGAATAAGCTATGTTTGATCGGTGAAAAATATAATTCCATCAATGGTGGCAGTTATTATTATCGGTGTATAAATAAAGAAAAGAAAGTGGGAAAAATCAAGTTATTCGTTTGGCCGGCTTCTGGCAGTAGCGGTGGCGGTCGCGGCGGCAAAGATTCCAGACCAAAGAATAGATGGGCCGAGAAAGCGGGGCTGCCGCGCGAGTGCTCGGGGAGTCGGCTTTCGGGGTGTAAGAGTCATCGCCGGCACTTAGCCCGGCGTACTCCGAAGGCGTTCATATATCAAAATTTAATATTAGTAAAGGTCAGCAAGCGCCCGGGCACTTGTGCCCTCCCTCTTTCTAGCCGCGAGTCCCGTGGGAGGCGGCTACGCGTGGATTTATGGGTTCGTTAGCCCCGGGCGGTCCTCGTCCTCGGGCGTGCTTGCTATCGAAGTCGGCCGACGCGCCCGGCTCCGCGATTTGTCGGGGCGGATGAGCGACGAGGCCGCGGATAGATAGGCCTCGGCTGATTTGTCCCGAGCGCCGCTCGCCCCCGCGGCCGCGAGCTGTAATCGGGCATTACGCATCTTTCGTCTCTGCTGCCCATCCAGCCCGGGGGATATTTATTGAGCCGCGAGTATCGAGCTGCTCTCTGGCCCGCATTGCCCGGACGTGCCTCGAATTTCCAGCTGCGGCCTACGCAGTACATCCGAGCCGCGTAACCGATCGGCTTTTCATTACGCTCTCGCGCTCCCCTCAATTCGCTTAGCTTTTCCAAATAGCCATACGTGGCCGAGCTATGCGTTATACTTTCGTTAAACGATCGCTATGGCGACCCCAATACACGTACGCGTTTATGGCGCTATTAAACTTATTTTTCCTCCTCGCCGCCGCGACACGGCTGGTTTTTAAAAAAATGTTGTTTAATTTAACCTTGGGTTCCATTTTCCGTTATGTATATTTTAATGATACGCAAGGAAGATTGCTCGGCTCGTAAAAAACAATGTAAAGTGGGGCGTACTTAATTTTTCGTATGCGCGTGCCTAGTTGAAAACGAGCTCGAGCCGCGCGTGCATTCGAGGTGGACGTTCTTCGTCATCATCGCCGTATTTAGGCTAGGAATTAGCGCGTGAAATAAAGAATGGCGCCTAGTCTCCGTCGTCGTCCCCTTCGCCCCAGCAGGCATATAATTGCGCTCGCGCCAGATGTCCTCTCGAAATGACGGCCATTCCGCGGCTGCGGTTGCCGAGCTAGACGCCGGCTTCATGCGACTTGGACAATTGTTCCCTGGTGATAATAACTTGCTCTCGAAAAGCTCTCCGTTTATTCACCGAGTCAAACACCCCGGCCGCCGTCACATGTGTGCACACAGACACACTCGCCTGTGGGTGAAAGTTTTCGATTTGCCGGGGGCGCGCGTAAGCCTCCTTTGTTTGCCGACTTATGCCATGTGAAATTGGATCTGGCGGGGATATGAGCTCGTTGTCGGGTAATGTCGCGGGAATCACGCCCGGCGCCTGCGCTTCGTTCCCCGCGCGCCTCCGATGACTGCCGAGTGATACGTTTCACTGGGCCAGTAAATCGGTTTGTATATACCGCGAGTATATACGCCGATGAATCGACGACTGACGCTTGACGTCTATTTGTTTATAAAACATTTCTCAAGCACTCCACCCCCCTCCTACTCAGCTCCTGACAAAATAAAACGTGATCTAAAACAGCGCTTTAAAGCACACGCGAGTTTTTACTTCGTTTCTGCCAGCACAAAGAATCACAAATCTTATTCTGAAAACTCCCGACCACAGGAGGCATATGGCGAACCGAAGAAAGTAAGTGAGCAGTAGCAGTCGGAGAGCGCGGGCGAGCAATTTAAGACAAGTTTGAATTACGACGAGTTGAAGCCGGCCTGGTGAGAGTCGGGGCGAAGAAGGAGAGGGGCGGGTGCAACTCATCGGCGTGCGGGGCGAGCATCACGTAGCAGCAAGAGTTTCTCGATTTGCGGAGCCTTAATCAAATTAACATACGGCCTGGGCGCTCGGATGCACTCGGGACGGCTGGGCAAAGGAGGGGAGCTTCACCTCTGGCCCGAGGTGCTTGCGACATGCTAATGACGCAAGTTTGTCGCTCTTCGGGCCGCTGCAGAGCAGAGCGAGCCCGAGGCAAAGGCCGTTACGCCGTTGCAGACCGAGTCGTCACGACGACGACGCTGCTGCTGCTGCTGACGTTGACGCCGTTAATTGTCTTGCGCCATTGCGCAACGGAATTCCGCTAATCTTTCGAGCTCGCGTGAATCTGTTGCGCAGCTGCCCACTGGATCTTTCACCCTATCTATACACCGCACCCCCATCCAGCTCTCTCTCGGCGTCGTCTCTCTGGAGCTTTTTTTCGTTGGCATGGCGATGACGAGCGCCGAACAACCGCATGTTGTCGGCTCCGACGACGTTATTATTGAAACGACGTTCGGTTGGACTTGTGTATAAAACTGGCGCTTTGTTGTCCGAGCTCGGAAACAATGGAGCATTCGCTGCTAGAATAATTTCCAGCGACAATGAACCCTTTGCATTTTTTCGACCTTAACGTTTATAATGGCGTCGTAAAAGGCAGTTGGAAATTATTAAAAATAAAGGAGCCCAGTGAAAACGGCCGTTTGAAAAAAAAATCAAGTTGCAGCTGTCGCTGAAAGTATCGCATTAAGGAAAAACATTGTAGCGCGGTGCAAGCGGGCGAGCAAGGTGACATGAATTTTTTGAAAGCCCTGCTAACCCCCTCGCGCTCGCCGCAGGTACAGAGAGTCAAGGGGGTAAGGAGCTTACGCTCGACAGCAGCGACCGCGAGAACGAGAAGCGGAGCAGAATAAGAAAGCTCGACGGCGGAGTTAGCAACGAGCCGTGTGTCCCGGGATGCCGTTTTCGGTGTATGTGTGTGTGTATAAATTGTAGGTCCGAGAGAGCGAGGCCAGGAATAGCCGCTTGCTCGGCGTCGCGCTCGTTCCGTCGCGAAAATAAGACACGCGCTGCGAGTCTCCCTCGGTCCGATCATCGCTTTTCGATCTGAACAAGCGTGGGCGGTCGTAAATTGAGCCTCGTTACGCCGTCTCCGTTTAATTGAGGACTGACCTCTCCTAGATTTTAACGAGTCTCTCTCGCTGCTTTTTTCTTTCAGGAGAACCCGCGCGTACTCTCCCCCTGTCCCTTCTCGCAACAATACTCCGCGGAAACAGCGTGACTTTCCATTTTTTCCTTAATTCGTTTTCTTCGTGGCTCGCGCCGACCGGCGCTCGTAAATTTTGTATGCCAGCCTGCCAAGCAAATATAATGCCCACGCTCTCTTGCGGCCGTTTTCTTTTACATTAGAAATATAACATTTGAATGGCTCGTGACTTTTGGGAAGGCGAATGAAACCAATCGGGGAATATAAGCACGTCGTAAAGTTTTAGTTTAACCAAAGGCCCTGAAAGCAATATCGAACGGCCGAGGCGAAGAAATAAAAGCGTCGAAAGAGCAGAGGCGGGTCAGGGAGAGCTAACGCGCAGAAAGCGCTTCCGCTAAGTGAATCGGAAAAAGCGCATTGCGCAAATAGCGCGTGCGTGGCCGCGCGCACTGACCCACTTATGAATAAGCGCGCAATTTTCAAGCGCCAGCTCGCAGATAAGACCTCGCTGTACACTCTGTACGCTTGCGATGCACGCCCCCGCCCATCCGACAGTCCGTGCCCGTAATTCCTGGCTGAATGGAACGCTGCCACGAAACGTCGCTATACCCCCCGTTCGGATTCCCCGATACTCCCCTGCTCCCGCATCTTCGCTGCCGTCCGTTAACGCCATAACCGCACGAGAAGGCTCGCTGGCGAAACTCCGAGCGACGAGATGCTATCGGGCAAAAGCAGGCCGACTGCGTGAACCGCCCATAGGCCGTTAAAAGCGCGCGACTCTCCCGTGAGTTCGTTATCTCCGCGCGCTACTTTCCCCCATGCGAGCTTTCGGCCCGAGAGAGAGAGAGAGAGAGAGAGAGAGAGAGAGACCCGAGCTATCAGGAAACAATTGGCATAGAAATAGGCACTTGTCGCCGCGCGCCCAGGCATTGGCGCTTTAGCATATGCAAATGTCAGCGCCGAGGACAGCGAGGGAGAGAGGAAAACTACAGTCTCTTCAGCAGCTTCTCCACTCTATGCCTCGTATTCGCGTTTTCTCGTCTCCAGCTTCTAGATTGCGCTTTGGGCGCACGAGTGTGTCTTTGTTGCCATGTTATGAGCTCTACGGGTTATCTTGTTATTTGCATTTTGGCAAACACTCTTTCCTCGTTTTTCCCTTTAAACTCTATAGATAGAGGAATAGCAGTCAGATGCACGCACGAGATTGTGAATGTACCTATACAGATAGTAAGGGAGCCCGAGCTCGTCGAGGAGAAAAATGACGTTAGGGCGCCTCAGCTTGCAGGCCGATAATGGCTCTGGATGTAAATCCACAGGGGGTGCGGTCACGACACGGGAAGTACGTGGGTCTCGGGCGTAGGGTGGCGTAGAGCGACAGCTTAAGCCCGAGGAGTTCTGTAATGCTCTCTACCGAAAGTTATCGATTGTCCAGCGTCCCGGGCTGTAGTGTGCGAATCGATCGCTGCTCCCTCCTGAATTAGATATGTTTTACGCCCGGCTCACGTCTCTTTAGTCTCTCTTCCTCTCTCACTACGTCTGGACGGCGACAAATCCATTTATCCGGCTATTTGGACCATTGCATCGGTCGACTACTTGCGGCGCCGGTAATTCAAAGCCGAACTTTGATCTCGAGGTTAGTTCGAGTATTCCGCGCGCTGTAATTCGGTTAGTTTAAAATTTTAATTAAACGCCCGGCGCGCCCACCCCTCTGTTACAGATCTGTACGCGTTTGTACATCTAACTGGGCAGCTTTGAAACGGAATTTCGTTGAAAGGCCAAAATGTCCCCGAAGCTTTTCAATAAAACTTCCCGGCGAGCCCGAGGAAAGCCAAGAGACTTGGGCTCGCTTGGCCGAGTTCATAATTACTCCCGGGGTAAAAAGTTGCGCTCCTCGGCGCAGTAGGACGCTCTGAAAAGCCGAGCGCGATTTCATAACGCGCGCGGACGCGTTAATTACTATCTCCGCGCATACGTATCTCGTAGAGGCATCAGAGAGACTCGCTCCAAAGCTCGCAGCGGCGCACAGACGAAATATTCCGACTTTCCGTACTACTATAAGCCCACGGCAGGAATCTTAAGAATCTGTTAATTCAAGAGTAGGCGAATAAGAGGGAAAGTCTTGTAAAAGGAGCGAGCCTCGCTGCTACCGCTTTTGGACCGAGAGATGAACCTGATGTTCCTACCGTTGGATTACATACGAAAATCCAAAAAAATAAAATTATCTAAAACGCTAGAAAATGCGAGGGACGATTTTCTAAATTTCTAGAGGCGAAATTTAGGAAAAAGCAGATGAGATGCCTGTTGGAGAGCGGTCAACAACCCGAGAATATGAATATATATATGCAAGATGAAATGCGCAAGCTGGCGTCCATTAACCTGATTATGATCGAGGCTCGTTAATTTCCATCTCAGGCCGCGCGACTTTTCGCCCGCCGAGACGAGCTTATTGTTGAACTGGCCATAAGAGAGAGAGATAGAGAGAGAGAGAGAGAGAGAGAGAGAGAGAGAGAGAGAGAGAGAGAGAGAGAGAGAGAGAGAGGGGGTGGCGGGGGGGCGCGAGAGCCGGACAAAGAGCGGTAGTTGAATGCGGCCTTGCCTTGATTCAATCCTCGACCAGTGCGTCCTCGCCTTCGGCGCTTTATGCGCATTCGGCCATTACGCCACTACGAGCTGATGAATAGGGTTTACACTTGCTCCCGGGCGCAAGAGGAAAATTCGAGCAGGACTATGGCCCGACAGCGCTGTTGTGTGCCAGCGCCGCTGCTACTCGGCTGCCTACTCTACGCCTAGCCCTGCGTAGAAATCGATACAGCCATATACTCGCCGGCTGAACCAGCCGAAACTTTTCCAATAACACGACACTTTGGCTGTCGGCGCCAGAAATGCAAAGCGAGCTTTCCTCTCGTCGGAGAGCCGAGCGCGCAGCAGCCGGCGTCTTGGTCACTTGCACGAGTATTACGGCCAATTGGGCCCATTCGAGCGAACTAGATCCGCCGTGCTCGAGCCAGTAGATGCACGCGTCACGCGAGGAGGAAAGACAAGACGATGATCTCGCGATGATGATTCTGGACCCGTAGCCTCCGCGACTTCGTTACGGCTCGTCATCTCTGTCGCTTTGGAGCTGGCTCCATCGGAGTCTCTCTTTCGAGAAAAAGAGAGACTCCGATGGAGAGAGCAAGGGGTAATCGATCGTCGCATCGCAAGGCGTTCTTCTCCGAGCTTCATTTAGGCCGTCTGACGTCGACGCTGGGGAGAAACGGAGATAGCGCGGATATAGAGGCCGCAGTGTAATAGAAGTGCTCTCGAGTATTATAACTCGGCGGCGTTCGGCGGATTAGTTTGCCGGCGTTGTTTATCCGCGCATCGTCCCTGCTAACGACGAGGCTCCCCCGTCAGGGTTTCGCCGTCGTGCCGGCTCGCCGGATTCAGGATACACCGCAGCTCGCTTGCCACCCCATTGCCAGCGCCACGGGAGAAATAGATGGCGCGTCACTGGAGACGCTGTCGCCGGTGCCAGCTCTCCCTCTCATTGTTTACTCGCGCCTCGCTAAACCGAACGGGTAATTAAGAGCTCTCCTTCTCCGCGGAGCTAGGGTCTTTTTGCTATCGGGCTACTGCAACATTGATTACCAAATTGTTTGCTTTAATCATACTATCCTGTTTCTGTGTGTCGAGAAATACAACCTTATTGATAATTGAAAGCTGCGGGGAGTAGGGGTTTGATTTTTAACGCCTTCGCGCAGAGGCGGGTGGATGAAAGAGTATATCGGTTTAGCGGCGAGGATGGTTATAAGGATGGTTAAGCTCATGGTGTTTGGAAAGAGGGGGCTTATTTAGCAGTGACTGGAGCAAAGTGGAAGAAAGTTTCGCGAATCCCGCGCTTGCTGCGCTCTCGTTATGCGAGGAGTTAGGCTCTGGGCGTCTATTCCCGCGGTGCACTACACTCGCGGGGGCATTAATTAAAAGTAATTATAAGAGCCCGATCCGCAGCTTGGCGCGCGAAAATAGCCCTATTCTCAGTGGCGCGTATTCCTGGAGGTCTGCCGTCGCAGCCCGCCGCTGGCATACCGCCAAAGGGAATAGGAGAGAGAGAGAGGGAGAGAAGTAGCAGAGCGGGGGCGGTATCGGCCGGGAGCGTTCTTGCCTATGCAGTCGGTTGTTTGGATTGCCGAATTTCGTAGCGGCCCCCCGAGCGCCAAGAACACGCGATTCTCCCCTTCTCCTGCTGCTGCTTCATCCTTGCAACGAATTAATTGGAGGCGCACGCTGGGCAGCGTGTAGTACGGGAAACCGCGCCTGATGAATTTCCCGGCGGCCTGCGACGCGCCAAATATTTGCCGGATCCCGGTGATGCGGACCGACTGGATTTGCGGGTTTCAGTCTGCCTCCTGCTACTGTTACTACCGCAGCTTACTCCGTCTCAGAACTCCGTTTTCACTCGCGCGTTTTACACGCCTGCTCTTTTATCGCCATTTAGATGGGATTCGGCAGAGGTGGGCTCGCTCAACGGAATTCCACCGGTGAATAGCTAGAATAGTTATTTCGATTAACGAATGCTCCGAGTTGATAAGAAAACGAACTTGTTACAACAGTTTTTAGAAGAATTCTAAATTTGCAAGAACATAGCTGGGTTGACGTGAATACATTGCTTCCAATGAATTTTTAATAAAGTACTTTTTAGCTTGATGAATTTATTTAGTTGGAAAAAATGTCGATAAAGTTAAAAATGTTTTTAGCGCGGAGTACAAGTTTTATGTACACTAGAAGGCGCGCTTCGGACTTTTCATCTTGCTGAACTTACAGTTTTAATCCCAAAGGGAACCAGCCGAGTTTCGCGAATTAAATCGATAACCCTCAGACGCCGTGTAAATATATCAAGAGTTTTAATGTTGTCGCGGATAAGTACTTTTTTTACAAACTCGCTAAACTTTGATTGGAAATAATATTGTACAGACAAATATAGTATTTAATAAATTAAGTGAAACACAACTTATACGCGCAATTTTCAAAACGATTTATTCCACATTCTTGAGGAACCCCATAAAATTTCGAAAAATATGTTGCCGCTGACTAGTTACAATATCCATCAATAATTCCCGAGCACCATAGCTTTTTCAGCCGATAATACCAGAGTCCGCATGAAATAAGCTCGAGTTTCTGAAATAAAAATGAAAAGGCTTAGTAGTAGAAAAAGAGGAGGGGGTATGGAGCGCACAGTTGCGTGGATTTTATTAGCTTGCGGAGCACGTCCGCGTTTGCCGGTACGGGACTCTCTTCTCCGCGCGCAAAATAGCAGGCTCGGCAAGGGAGATAGAAGAGGGGGAGTGCGAGCAAGGGGCGAGAACGAAATATCAAAGAGGCGCCTGTGGGCCACGAGGAAACGAGGCACTCTCCCGCCAGCACTGCTGCGAGTGCTCGCGAGAGCGGCGACGCGGGTAACGAGCCGACCTCTCTCGCGCGCATCGCCCGGCAGCTCTCTTCTCCACCCACCACCCCTTTCTGCCCCTCCTCACCTATGGTCCGCTTAGCTTTTTTTCTTTCTCGTCTTTTTATTCCCTAGCACTGCAGCGCTGCTGTGATACATCCAAAGGGGACGCCGGTCTCTTCTATGTGGAGCTATACAACAGAGCTAGTGCAGTTATGCCGCGCGAACCCGACCACAGGAACTCGCGCGTTTTGCTCGGTCAATTGATGGCTTGCGACACGCCTGTAGTTTGCGCGTCTTTTATACCAGCTTCACTTTTCTTGTAGCAAAGTTTGACTTTTTCATTTAACCTCTACACCGAGAAAAAAATTTCATAAATCTAACAAGTAAATTGTAAGTAAATTTATTACATTTAAGAAAATCATTTTTTCCTCTAGGTCTAAGCAAATATTTTTTAGGATATAGTAAATATGTTTTTTTCAATATTCAAATCAATATTTATGTGAATCCAAGAATTAATATTTTGAATTAATGTTTTTAAAATGTTATTTAAAAAAAAATATTTATTTAATTTAAATAAATTTAATGTTGATATAAAAAAATCAAATTTTGTAATACAATATAATTATTTTCCTTAAAAAATATTTTTTTAAATACAAATTTTATTTTTTCAAGCCAATAAAATAATTTTTTTCAAACAAACAAATAAAAAATTACTGTTATACAAACAAATTTTAATGTAAATAAATAATCAGTTGTATCAAATAAGGCGTCTTTTTTTAAATGTATATTTTTTTCAATCATAGATACTTAAGTTTATTTTTTTAAATAATTTCTTGTAAATTGATTTTTTGTTGTATACGGCATTTTATTATTGTCAGAACATTCTCAGAACACAACGAAACCTTACCCACCAACCTTTAAACTTTTTAAATTTATCGCATTTTTAATCGAAGAAATCTATCGGAAATTAAATCTTACATAGTACTTTATCGCAACGTTGATATTTAAATAACCTAATTCTAAAGTACCCTATTCATAATATATACTGAAGGCCTATATGCAAACAACGCAAGTTTGCTCGAAACATATGATTGTTCATAACCGTGTCGAGAGCCTTATATATGAACTGTACGGCAACTCAGCCACTTGCGGGAAGAGCAAAAAGTCGAAATTTCAAACATTCACAATAATAATATCAAATAAATATTTACTTAGAGTTACAAAACCAAGTGTAAAAAATAGTTTTTCAGTTTCATTGAATAAATTTTTAAATCAAAGAAATATTTTTTAGTTTTAAATAAAATTTATAATTTAAATTAAGATTCTGTCTCTGTAAATATTAAGTAAATATTTTCTTAAAATTAAGAAATTAATTGTAACTTATATTAAGTATGTCAATTACTTACATTCAAAAAATATTTACTTAAAGTAATTTTTTTACTTTAAAAAAACAAATTTGTTTTCTTTAAAATAATAACTTACATTAAAAACGGTTAACTTGAATTATATCAAAATTTACTTCATTTTAACAAATGTTTTTTTAAATAATAAATTTTTTAAATCTAATACATTTTCTTAGATTTAATAAAAAATTTTAAAATTAAGTAATATTTTTTTTAATTAAGATAATTATTTATTAATAAATATATTTTTTTGATTCTAGTAAATTTTTCTCTCAGTGTACTGTGCTGAAACTTTTTTTTAGCTGTTGAATGAAAATCTTATGAAACGTGTGCATGAAATTAATTTGTTTTTTTTTTAAATGGACGATATCGCTTTCGCGAAAATTTTCAAACGAAAATAATGTTAATAGCTTTAAAATCGAATAACAAGTTTTACATGATTTATACACGCTAAAGTATTTCATCAAAAGATTTACCATTAAATTGAATAAAAAAAATAGAATTATACGCAAAACGCAAAAGTGTGCTCCGACATAAAATTTAAATGGTATTTCGATTCACTTGTAACGTCATGCCTGTTAATGCATCACGTAATGAAATGCGTTACGTAGTTCGGTGGAATCGGTCTTTTGTAGAAACAACCTAAAATTCCACCGTGATTTTGCAATTAATAATCGAATACTTCATAGCCTCGTCAGGACAATGTGCCAAGCTGGATCAGAGCGGAAAAATAATCGTGCAGCAGTAATTAAGCTTTAATTTTCCCCATTACTGCACCATTCAATCGCTTTCGGATCTGCTAATATTAAAAGGTGGGCCGAGAGAGAGAGCGCGGTATTGGGTGCGAGGAGGCTCGTGGCGCTTGAGCCCTGGCAGACTCGCGTCACTACGGCCCCGGGCGCATAATAGAATTTCGGAGCTAGCGATTGAAGCCCCGTCGCAACGGCTCTATCCTAAATTACTAACATTTATCCAATCAGCGTAATTGCGGTCTCGGCCGAGCTGCAGTTGCGAAATTGCATCGAGTGAAAATCGACGCTAACGGACGAGAGCGAGGAGTTGGGGGAGGGTTAGCTGGAGATCGGGAGGGGAGAGGAGAGTGTTTAGTCGCGCGGGCGCGCATGAGAAGCGGAAGCCGCTCCAAAATCGAGAGCGGAATAGTGACGTGTGCAAGGAGGAAGTTTGCCGATGAATTCCGGCGCCGCGGGCCTTGCAAGACCGAGTGACGGGGCTGTTGACGTTTGCGTGCGCCCTATGCCTCGCAGCCAGTGTGAACACAGCAGCTACGGCTCTTTCAAATTCCCACCGAGTTAAGTGCTTTCAGAGTAAACTCCACTGTATAGCAACTGCCCCCCCCCCCCCAGCTACCCTAGCTCACCGCCGCGTGTTTCATTGAATCCAGTATTTTGTTGCTACTGTAAAAGCCGCTTGCCCAAACAGCCCGCTGCGATTAAGCTCAGCTCAGTGTAAAGCGATTGAAAATTCCTCTGTATTTACTGGGCGCCTGCCTTTTTGTTCTAGGCCTCAATTAGTATTCGCGAAAACAAGTAAAATTCAAATTGTTGCAGCGGCTTATGCACAAAGCGAAATCAGTCGGCGTGGGTATTAGTGTACGGGGCGGACAGGGGAATCATCAAACTTAATGGAAAAGCTGGGGGAGGTAGCGGAGAGTCAGCCGGACCAAGCGGCGAATTTCGCGTCATAATGAAAAACGGAAGAAAATTCGTCTGGACTCGCCGGGACTGCAGCGGCCACGTTCCGACCGCTGGCGCTATCCTCCGGCAATTCCTACTTGAATTCCAGTTATTCTCGCATTAGGAAAATCCCCAGCGTGTGCTCCTCCCAAGTCGGAGATTTCATTCCGGATGCTTGAGCTTTTACGTCAAAATACATCGGCCGGCTGGCTCCACGTGCGGGCTATATCTTTCGAAAATGCCTTTTCAACCGAGACAATCCTTTTATCCCCTACTCGTTCATTTCGCTGATTCTTTTCATTAAAATAAAATGTCAAGTTTCAGTTGAATTTCCTGCATTTAACTTTTAATTTTCGAATAAACAATAGGTATTTGATAATGTTAAAAAGTAAAAGATGGACTTAACGGATGAAAGAAAAAAAAGCTGGCGACAAAGCTGTGCGCTGAAACGAACTATCGAAAAGCCATTAAGCGAAGGCAGTACAAAATAATCCATACGTTCTCGTTAGCAGGTTGTACTCGCGACAAAAATCCCGAGTCTACGGTTAGCAGAGCAGCTCGTTAAGGTAACGGCTATCGCCGGCGCACGAGACGATGGCTCCGGAGGCAGCTCTTTTAATTAACACGCGGCGGCTCGTTCGGTGGTATATGAAGGGCCAAGGGGCGGCGTAATATCGACGGGTAGCGGCTTGCTCCGGGTTCCGCGGAATTTATCGGCGAAAAAATTCTTGCCGGCGCTCTCTCTCGAGCCCGGCTGGGGCAAAAAATCCGGGCCAACGCCGGGAAAACAAGGCCGGGCCGAGGCGCGTCGGCCTTTATGAAATGCATCGGGCGATCCCGGCTCCGGACTTAATTAAATTTTTTCGCGCCCCGAGCTAATGACTCGTTGGACCGAAGGAGCGACTGGCGCGACCCCGCCGAGCGACGGTTCCTGCACCTCCCTCCCGGAAAATGTCCTCGTAGCTTTACGCGGCTCGGCCGGACGACGCGGAATTGCCCCTGTAAATCAAACCGTATATACTCCGCTACGAACCTCTGGCCCGGAAAAAATCCTTTTTTTACCTCGAGCTCAGGAGCCGAGCCATCTTAGCCCCATCCCTCTGCTGGCTGTTTTACTACCTGGCTCTTCTGCCCAAAGACCCAGACATCACGGAGCGGTCATGATTTTCTTTTCATGGCAACTGTAATTTATTTGAATGAAAATAATTGGAGACGCTGTACCTTTAGAGGTTGTTTCTTTCTTTCCACGATGTCTTTCGAACGTTTTGGGTGATTTGACACAATGAGCTTTACTCGTGCCACTGATTTTCGCATCGGTGATATTCGATTCCCTCCTCCATTTACCACCCGCTCGCTCCCTCTGCCACTCGTTTAAACGTCATCAGCAAGATTGAAAATTTTCATTAGTTGCCATATCGGTCGTGCTCGCGCTGTATAAATAAGAGACTGTCATTAATTAATATTAAACGTCAAGCGCAGTGCGCGCACATTTGTTACTCGATGAAAGACCGTGTAGACAGAGGAGGAAATACAATTTTCATAACGTCATATATAATGCACGGCATATACACTCGTTCGCGTATTAGAATAGAGCCCGATGTTATTACAATATTCATCGACTTGTAAAATGCAACATTTAATCAGATTTGTTTACAAGCATCGATTGTAAACAAATCTGATAAAATATCGCAAAGCCCTTTGGTTATGAGCAGGTAGAGCTGGTTAATATAACTCGCCACGGCGCAGCATCAAGTCAACAGTGATTATCCTCCTCTTTTCTAGCCGGCGCGATTACGGTAGCCCGATGCGATGGAGCACGAACAAAAAGGGGACATGGTAGCGAGCAGTCGGTAGGTGGGACAACATCTCATCGATGAGCGATTAGCGCTAGGTAATATTAAATTGACTCGGCGTATTAAGAGCGATTAGTGGGCCGATATAGCGGACCGCCGCTTTCATGCGCGAACACGTGTTCTCAGGACGGCTAACCGGGCCTGCAGCAGCGAGATTATGAAAAATTCCAAGCAGGTCTCGCGGCAAGGGCGCAGACGCGGAAAAATTTGCAGCTAACCCGATGAGCTTGCTTCTCCGGAGCAGCAGTGCCGCTGGCTGCAAGCTGCTGGCTCTCGATAGTAATTATCGAGAGGAGAAAGGGGGGAGGGCCTGGGCCGCCGATCATCCGCGCGGCTAACGAGCCGTGGCCCGCGCCGACGCTGGCTGTTGCGACGTCGACGACGTCGACGAGGCGGCTCTATAATTTCTTCGACGCTGCGGCAAATTGCTTTCCGCGCGGCTTGCTCCTCGCGTCGAGCCTCGGCCACGTAGATTTGCCAGCGTCGAGGCTTACTTTGCCTAAACTACCCCGCTACTTGTTGAGCTTTACCGGCTCTCCTTTCTTTCGCGTCATTCCGAGTTTTTAATAAAAGATAAACCCGAACGTTAAAAATAGCCGGGAAGAAAAAAGAAAGTCTGTCTCTGTTTTTGTTTCCGCGAAACTGATCGTCAAACTTAATCCGTGAAAGTCTCGAGTAAACCGCTCGCTCCAGAGTTTATTTTGGAGCAAGAGAGAAAGAGAGCAGCGATCACGGTGTGTAGAAGACAAAACAAAAAAGGCAAACGACAAAAGAGCAAGTTTTCTAATTCAATAATCGTCGCTGCGGCCTTGTGGAAAAGTGGCCGGCGTCCAAGAGCGAAACGTGTAGCCTGGTTGTGTGCGCGAGAGAGTCCTCCAATTGACATCGAGCTTTTTAGCGCGGGGCACAAGCTCACGCGGCTTGCACACTCAATCAACGTCGACGGCCGTTCTAATTACCCGTGTTCTGTAATTAGGAAAATTCTGGCCGGCAACTCGTATAGGTATGTAGGCGAGGTCGATCGTCGCGAAAAGCCAAGCCGATGATCTCTATACCCCCCACTTGACGAATCCGGGATTCCTGGCGCATTATTGTCACGAGGGCCAACTGCCAGACAGACTGGCGTGCGCGTCTGGCTAGAGAGCGGCTCTAATGACCTGACTATTTTTGTCAGCACTCCCCACCCCCTCCGGCCGAAAGAATGTGACGCAAGGATCGCTGCTGGTTGTTCGATGCTCTCGAGACGCCGCTACGCTTTTCGACCTGTTAACCAACGAAATTTTTCACTCGCGGCAGACTGCTAATTGAGTTGGAAACGGCTGTTCCTCCGCCGCTCTCCGGAGCACGCCAGCGTGGCAACACTATACCAGCATATAGCAGTTCGTTAAAGTAAATAAACGCTTGTAGCAGACTATGACTATACGCCCAGTCAGACAAATGCGACTGTTTGTTTTCTCGTACTTTATGAAACTCGCGACAGCACGAACGCGCCTCCGTGCGCCTACAATTTTTTCCCAGCCAGCCGTAATAACGTTTTCTCAAAATAAACCAAAGTGTGTGTGTGTGTATATATATATAGGTATACCTAAGGGGTGGTCTTATTTACACACAGTGACTGATAAAAGAGAATTTGAGAAGAAGCTGAATTTTGGGCTACTCAAATGATTTCTCATGCAAACACATCGAGCGAATCGAAGAGACGCTCGAGCTTGTCCCTCGCAGCCGACACATCCAATTGTCGGTGAGTGGAAAAAGATGCACGATGTCCTTCTCTCGCTCTCTGTCGCTTGGAGCAGCGATTCCCACATCTCGTCGAAGATGACTCACACGAGGAGCCATAAATTTGCGTCTACCCATGAGAGAACAGTGGGGGGCGAGGGGGAGTCGTCCCGAGAAGAGCGCTTCTCTCCATCTCGTTCTTACGATTCGGCGCAGGCCGCGGAGCTCGCGAAATCGAATATCCGCCGCACACATGCACCGGCTGCTCGCCTGCTGGCGCGCTCTCCCAGCCGTGTCCACTCTCGGCCGCCCAAAGACAGTCTCACCCCTCCCACTGCAGTCCGCCTGCTGCTCACTCTGTCCTAGTGCTTACCAATCAAAATACATCGCGACGAAATCGTCCATCTTCCGCGAACCTCGGCTTCTTGCTAATCCATTGTATTTTCGGGATCTCTGTTCTCTTTTCCTTTGTAAGCACGGCTGCACTTATTTTACGTAGTTTAGCTGCTTTATTATTTTTGTTATTAGGCCATTGCGTTGCTACGACTCCATAGTAAACGTTAATCGGCTATAGCTCATAATTTGCAATCAAATTTGAGATAAATAGGTTCAATTATAACGTATCTCATATGTATTACGAACACGTTATAAACTAAATTCATGAAATAATGAGCAGCATTTAAATTTTAGATTTCAAAATAGAAATAAAATATCGTCGTACAGTCTTTGTATTTTAGAAGAGTATTAAAGGGTCTTTGTCGTCGAAACTTCATTAAACGAATTCTCAGGAAGAAAAAAAGAAATATCTTTTTTAAAGCACGTCCGCCCGTAAGTCGTGGGATTCGGGCAGAGCACACCCGTATCTCGAGCTTCAGGCTGGCATCCAGCGGTAGAAGCAGTACACTGAGAGGGAATAAGAGCGCTGTAGGCTCGAGTCAGGCTAACGCTTGCTACTCTCCGAAACGGAGCCGCTGGTGCTCCGTACGCGAGCCGC
>JAPYYQ010002338.1:0-20140 GCA_030522585.1 Anagyrus pseudococci
CTTCGAAAAAGGACGAGTATAAGCATTCTCCGTTTAACCTTCAAAATCCCCTGCAAAACCCCCTCGGCAGATATGCTCTCGCTAACTAAGCCGAAAATTTCATTGAGGCCCTCTCGTCCCTCTCGCTAAAGAGCCTTCTCTCCCTGACTCTCTTCTACGGCATATTTATCTCCCTCCGGCTCTCTGCATCCCTCTGTTTATCCCGTTCGTAATCTCTTTTTCTTCGCATAATTTCCTTTCCCTACCCTGTTCCCCTACTCTTATATCCCCCTTTGAGCTTGCAATTCGTTCTCCAGCAGTGGGTTTCAAGCATATTAGACAGAGAGGAGCTGGAATTTCAGTCCGGTACACCGGACGAGTCTACTCGAACTACTCACGCTTTTTTACCACCGACTGTCCATTACTGATGTACCAAAACACGCTAGCACTTCTCTTCTTCTACCCTCTTATCACTCCTCTTCTTCCCTCCCTGTGGTCCTGTACATACTTTTATGCGTTTAAGTTCTTTAGGGCTTCTTCAAACTGGTCTTTTTTTCGAGAACTCAACGCTGTAGATATGATGTATTTGGCAGGGTCTCTCCCCTTTGCGTTTTTTCCTTTTTCTTTAGGCTCCGGAGGGTTGGAAATCTCGCCAGGGGGTGAGTCTTGCCACGGGCCGAAATGAATATTTTTCTCATATTGAGAGGGACTTTAGACTGTAATTAAGATGATCTTTTTATTTTTCACGGGATGCGGGGCTTTAGAAGTGTCTTTTATAGAGAGGTATTTTCTTAATTTTGATAATTCCACGTATATTGCACGGGCGCATTATATACATTCATTATCAATTATCAAGTGTCGCACAAATTAACAAATAATAAGACGTACAGTTTTCAAATATAGACTGTTTTACAGAGGGATGACGTTAGAGGTCATATTAGGCCATAGCTTGTATTAATTATCCGCATTAAACTTGCTTATTTAATCTGGCTTGCATTAATTAGGTCAAGCTATATATACACTATAGGCAATATCATACTAGAGTCGACTTAAAAGCCGAGTAAAATACTGGGACGCAATTTTATATCATGTACATTTCGCTGGAGCAACGGCGCGCGATCAATCATTTCCGCAACTAATCAAATTAAAGTCGAACGTTAGAAACGCAGTAATCTACGTGATTAAAATACTCGCTCGGCATCAATCACACTTTTTAAACTTGTGTATAACTTCATTCATTTCCGAGTGCTACAACGTAATTAAATACTGATTCAATTTGGCAAATGCCTCGGCGTATTTTGGAACCCCCAATACCTCCAACGCATATATATATTTAAAGCGCTGCATCTCTTGCTCATGGATTTTTCTTTTATAGTCCGGAATTTTCCTCATTTAAATCGTAAAAATAGGAGTCTTAAAGATTTGAGAGACGTAATCGAGGGAGACTAATCGACCCTGCCATTGAGTCTAGGCACCCGATTGATCGGCTGTCTTATCTTCCAATTAATTCAACGACCTGCGCGCCTCAAAGACCTCCTACCGTTCTTTTTCCGCGGACTAATGATATTAGTTCGGAGCGAATGAAAAAAAAAAATAAAGAAAGGAGCCGCGCCTCGCGCTTTTGCTGAAATTGGCGTGTACGCGCTGCATCGGCAAAACGATGAAGGCCCGCTAGAGGGACGAGAGAGAGAGAGAGAGAGGGGGGGGGGTTAGGAGGGGTCGAGTCCGGAAAAAGCGCGTCCGGCAGAGAGATATCGTTTTCAATTGGATTAAAATAAATGAAACGGCAAATACTCAATCATTTCGCGGAGTGGCATTAACGAAGCGCTCCAATTAAATGGGGATTGCCGCGGCTGGGCCTGTAAGGCTCTGGCGAATGGAAGCGCCGGCTTTGCGGGTTATGGGCGCGCCGAAAGAGAGCGAAATCGTTTCGCGCACTGGCAGGACTCTCTGCTGTAAGCTCGCTGTATGGGAGTGGGCCGGGTGAGCGTGAGGCAGGCATTTGAGCGAACGTTTGTCTCGCGTGATTAAAATTTTATCTATGTTTTTTTGGCGAAACCTTTCAGTGTTTGTTTCTTTTTTATTATTATAATTACAATTGTTTAAATGTTGTAATTTGCACTTAGATAAGGAGACACGTTGATTTAGAATTGAATTTACAAATTCATCCATCGAATAATTTGCACGTGAAAAAGTTAATAAAGTCTCAGATGAGATTAAATTACGCTAGCCGAAGGACAATAAAGGCAAAAAATGAAAGAGAAGGATAGAGCAAGATAAACTAGAGGTGACTAAATAAGGTTAATTCTTAGTGCGAGTAAGAAATTTGGTGAAAAAAAAGAAGAGAGAGGAACGAGCGGAGTAAATAAAGAATAATAGGTGACGAAATGAGAGCGTCGGGGAGCGGCCGTAGAGAATAAGGTCAGCGGGAGGCCAAGACAGTGAAAAATGAAGTCGCGGAAAAATGTAGGAGCAGCCGAGAAAGAGAGCCGCGAACTGGCGACAGTGAGGGATTAAAGCTTAATAAAAAAAGAAGATTAAAGATTAAAAAAAAATGAAGAAGAAGAAGCCACACGCGATTAATCGATCATTTCGTGGCGTGAAAACATTCTAATTCCACTTAGAAGCATACTGCAATGATCAACTTCATTTTTCATCGTCCTTGCCTGGCACACACTGTTCACTCTCGAACGCCTGAAATCTACTGAAAAATACCGGCAAAAATACGACGTTACATTGCAGGGCGAAATTTCCGAAAATCCGCACACGCTATGGTCGAGCGGAAGAAAACAAAGCGCAATTTGCTCGGAGCGCAGGGAATAGCGAAAATAAGCGATGGCTATACGCTGGCCGAATTCATTCGCTTGTCGTGGGGTTGCATAGCGGCGCGTCGATGAAACGAAACGATGAGCCTCGTCGTCAATGGGATTACGAGAGAGCGGTTTCGCCTGGCGGATTCAATTCTACAGGCTTGATTATCGCTCTCGGCACATCAGCGAATTAAAAATTACTTCGATAAATACTTTTGTGTGATTTGTGTTTAGGTACGTGTTCTCGATTGTCGCTTTACCGATCAAGGGAAACCGAGTAGTTAGGGGAAGAGAGATGACTTTGGCTCTAAATACGAGCTGTTTTTTTTATGGGCAGTGCAATATTGATGATTGCCACTTGGGTTCGATTTAATTAAATTGCGCACGGGAGCGCTATCAATCGGCACTACTATAGCGATCTTGTCTTTTATCGGGTTTCTCGATAATTACGTTTGCTGTGTGCGGCCGGTGCCAGTGCTTTTGGTGTTTCCTCTCTTTCTTCTAACAAAGTTTGGTTAATTAGCGATTTGTTGTGTCGAAACATCGTTTTTACGTGGTTCCCGAGTAGGGTTGGTTTTTCGTTACCCAAGTATAATTGATGATGTAAGGTCCGTTGCAATTTTATAAATTTTGAATGATAATTAAGTGTAAGTTTCGCTGAATAAGTATAGCTGTAAAACACGATTTTGTCGATGAAATTAAAGAAATATTTATCTTTGGAATGAAATTTTATTTGAGTCTACAGTTATTTATTTTATCAACCGAAATAAATTCCGTTTTCGTAGAAGAAAAAAGTGAAAAGAGAGGGGAGAGAGAGAGAGAAGCTAGAAAATTTCATTTTTAATCAGAGTAACGACTTTATGAAAAAGCAATATTTTTTCAATCTCTCCTAGCCGCAAGTCTGAAATCAAATTTTCGCTTTTCATCCGGTTAGAAAGAAAAATCAATTTATTAACGCCGCTGGCGCTGAGCTTGCCGTGGGCAAGGGGTCCGGAGAAGCAGGCGCATCCGTCCCATCGCGAGCGCGTTATTTCGCAAAATCTGTTTTCCCAAAAATAATATTAACCGAGACAGGCAACTCGCGGCCCGGTTTCACTCGTATCCTCGGCCTTGAACAACGATAAAAATACCTTGCATAAGATCACGCGCATATGCATCCCGTATTTCTATCGTTGTCTCTATGACATATCACCTTGGACGATTCAGGTAAAGCCATATGATATCTTTGCTCCGAAATCTATCAAAGAGCCTCGGCCATAACGAGTCATCTAGCCCATTGCTAATTCTAGCGCATCGCGTGTAACGCGAGCCAAGGATAGGCAACTGCATACCGAACTGCATCGGGTCGCCTGCTCCTTCTGCTCACAGCTCTAAATCCACAGGAGCTATTTGTCTTTATCGGACCGCTGCTTCCATGCATATGGATGATCGCGTTGGAGTATGGGCGAGATGCGTTGGAGGTGGGAAGGGAACTTTAGAGACAGCGATGCGGAATGGCGGCTGCGAGCGCGCGAATTCGGCTTTTGCATGTACCGCGTTAATAAATTGATTTTTCCCTTTTAGTCCGATGCGCAACGCGTGGATTTGATTTTGCTCGATTGCCGGCAGCGCTGCTGCTGTTCCTCCGTGTGCGCGGGCCAGCGGGAAAAATTGCGGCTTATCGGGCAATACGGACGCGCTAGCTGCCGTCCAATAATGCGATTTAATACGCGCCATTCGTATATTTGCCTATACGCATATATGTATGTATAAATGTACCTTGTATTTTTGATACGAGATTTATTTTTGCTTATGCCAGTGAACGCCCCTCTTCTCATCCGGTAATCATGAAGCCGCCGATTGTTGATTAGGACTTAGAGAGCTGATCATTTGATGTTGTTAAGCTTGATAACTGATTTCATTGTGTTTTTATCATCATTTCTTCCATGCAAATCCTAAGCATATTTAAGGCCTAAATTAACTAAAAATTAGTTTTTAGTTATTTTTATTAACATGCTTTAGGCATTAAATATGCTTATTTTACATAACTGTAAATTCTTAAGTAGCTTTGTGAAAGTGGTAATTATTTTCAAACAATCCTATAAATCAATTAGGGTAGGTCGGGGGAATATGCCATAGTTAACTTTGATATTTGAAAATAAAAAAAAATGAGTAGGTCAATAATTACATACATTTTAATAATCTTTGAGTCCAGTGTTGATATTTTACATATTTTTTTCAAATAAAAAAAATACGAAGTACTTAAAATTTTCTTCCCAAAAAATCCGTTAGGTAATATGTCACCCAATATTTCATAAAGCTCTCAACCCTATTTAATTGAGTTTCAGGTGTTTTTATAAATACAGGTGAATGTATTACTACAAGATTAACTGTTTAAACAGTTTTTAAATTTATATTAACTAAAAAAATAAGATATATTTATTAATTATATATTTTACGAAATTTAACTTCAGGAATTGTCAATTTTGCTTGTAACTTTCCATGAACTAGATAAAATTAAAATTTTCAAAATGGAATATCTTTCTTGGGACAACATCTTTCAACTATATTTTTGCTTTTACGTTATTTCAAATCTATAATTATATATTTGATGACTGGCATTTCACCCCAATGCTTTTCTTATAATAAAATGAGATGAGCTAGATTTGTCGTCAGTTTATTCGTGACGTGATTGGTCTAAGAATTCAACCAATCACATGACGCGGGAGATTTAAAAATTTTAAATGAATTTTTGTTTTAAAAATTGTTCTTAATATAAAAAACAATTAAAGACACGCGAAGCGCGTTGATAGTTTCTAGTAAAGATAAATGTCGTATTCAATAAAACATGCCATTTTTTAATTTTTAAAAATCATGAAATTACTTGTCTTGATAAAGACTACTGACGTAGGAGTTTACTTTTTCGATAAAAAATTCCGTTAAAAAATAAATAAAAAAGAATTGAAAAAAATGCTAATTTTTTTGGTAGTTTTAAATTTTCATTTCTCGTTCATTTGCGTTCGTAGCTACTGCCTATTTTTGAGTCTTATTTGAGTAGATTCACACTAATTTATAAGTTGACTGACTTACAGGCGTTAACTGTATTGTTTAATACGAAATTCGAACAAGTGGCATATTATCTAAGGTTGCGTATTCCCCCGACTTATCCTATGTTTATTTTAACGTTTCATTTGATAGTATACATCAAAAGACCAAATAATTCTAGATTAGAATACGCTGCTATGAGTATGTTACCACTAGCTTCTAAGGTATGCTTCACGTGTATTTTTGTTTCCTAATCAAACTTAGGTAATAATCGGGTAACAATTAAGCATTTATTACCTAATGAAATTAGTTAAAATATGGCTAAGATCAAAGTCTCAGCCATCGTTAAGAGCATGCCTTAGAACGACCTAGAAGAAACTTGTTATATTAATAAGCAGATAGTAGATTTACCGTATAAAATATGTTGGCCATGCATTCAAGAATTTGTAACTATTTTATTTGAATGAAAAGAAATTTCTGATTATAGTATTTTAAGTAATAATAATAACAAGAATGAAATATTTAGTGAATAAAATATTCGGAATAATATTTTGATCTCGACCTATGTATAATCTATGTGAATGAGTAAACACAGGTGGTTACATAATTACATTGCATGAATGGTTGTGAGAAAAACAGTGTAGCTCATTTACATTTAAGGTTTTTTTTAGTATATATAGACAATCAATCGCACTTCCTATCATTACAGTTTCAAGTGTTAGAAGGTTATATTCAGTTTAAGTAACTTTATTGAAAAGTAAATTAGCAACAATGGCAAAATTCCTGATTATTAGTCTTTTCTGTGGTAAGAAAATTTTTATTATTCTATACACTTTTTTATCTTTATTACGAATCGGATGATAAAAGAAAAAACTACCTTTTTTAAAAAAAAGGTATAAACTACCGCAAATTTTTAATTTTTTATAATTTATAATCTATACATGCTAATTAAATTTGGACATACAAGTTAAAATAATTAGGTAAGGTATTGTAAAAATATTAAAATAAAAACTGCCGTGTATGCATAATTTTGATTTCATTCACTGTTACGGAATGACAAAATTTCAAACTTGCGGTAGTTTATATATTTTTGTATCACTCTAACCTAAAAATCGCAACTTTGAAATGATTTTTAGGCTCTAGTGATACAAAATATTATGTGAAACTGGTGCGGAAGGTGTTTTTCCATCTCGCTCGATGTTCTCACTCGCTTCGCTCGTGTAAACAACCTCGAGCGAGGTAGAATAGTACATTTCGATACAAGTGCGTAAAAAGTGATTCGTAACAAGTGTGAGGTTTGTCGCCCGAGCGAAGCGAGGACAATTTTTTAGACAATTTTTTTGTATTAAATAAAAGTTTAGGCTATAAATTCTTGTAGCATCTTAAATCATGCAGATCTATGTAGGAAAACCATTATTTTTTTTAAATTGAAAAACGTTCCATCTAATATTAGCGTATATAATGGAGCGGGCGCCGAACGCAGTTTTTTCAAACTTGCCTTCGTGGCGCTACCGCTACACTGAGTTACCAGGGTTTTTAAAAAAAATTCTTCTTAGTATTTTTAGTGTTAATGGTCGTTACGGCTCAAAACAAGTGTGAATTACCGAGGGACTGTGCGGGAGAACCCAAAGCTTACATTCCGGTTTGTGCTAGTAATGATTGCACGTATGGTCATATGAATACATTAACATGCATTCGAGACTCTCATGACTCAAGTAAGTTTTCCAGTATAAAAATAATTTTAGCTCATCAATAGTATTTCCAAAATATTGAAAATAGTTTTGAATAATATTTGATAATATATGTAATATAATACGTGTTTGATCTTTTCAGGTCTTACATTAAAACATGAGGGTGAATGCGAAGTAATTTCAGTGCAGCATCCTGGAGGCCAAAAATAGTGCCAATTCCTTTTTCCTCGACTTTTCCTTTGTCCTGAGAACTGCGTGCATCAAATTCTTCGTTTCACTGTTCATTTTTCAAATACACTAATTTCAAATATCAAAGTCTTGCATTCTTTACCCAACAGATGTTCTTTCAGAATTAGTTGAATAAAAAAGAAATTTCAGCGAGTTTAGGCAAATTATGGAATTTGGGAGGTTGACTGTTGTCTACGGAAAGAATCCTTCAAAGCTCTGGTCGTGTGGTCTGCATGAACAGCTCACCAACTTTGCCCATATAGACGATCGATCGAAGGGTTTGCTTATTAAAATTTAATTCCAGCCTGGCATGAGAGAGTCTTCTGTAGACCAAGGGTCACAATCGAGATTGGCTTTTTTGTACCGTCGTCGTCAGTCCCGGGACTATCCGCATAATTTCGAAATGGCCATTTTTAAGTTGCCGCAAGCACGTCGAGGCGAAAGTTTGCTCGTGTCGGTTAATCTTTCGACGAGATTAGCGCTTTGACTTCGTTATACCAGCGGCCTCACTGTGCAGCTGGTAAGGACAAGGAGAACGGGAAGGGGAGGGATAAAGCAAAAGGGGGGAGGGGGTGGGCCACGGAACAGCATCATTTTCACTTTGTAAACTTAATCTCGACATGCAAACAGTTTACGTAGTTAGCTTTATAGACAAAATAAGCTGCTGCAGAATTCAAGTTGGGCGTGAAGTTGTCCCGGCCAACTTTTACGTTTCATTATAAATGTTTAGCTTGAGGAGGAGGAGGTGGAGGAAGAGCCGAACTTTCAATCGCCGGCTGTCACGCGTGTTAAAAGCAAACGAGTTCTTGCTCTTGTTTTTTTTATTGTTTCTCTCTTGTATTTTTATCAACAGCCAGTTTGCCGTGTTATCGTTTATTTAAATAAACGTCGGATAATTAACTTTTGAAAAGTCACACTAGATGGTTTAAAGTAATTTTTTCGTAACCATAACCTGACACTGTACGAAAGCCAGCGAGAAATGGGAGCCGCGTGGAGGCGGAAAATAAACTGACTCGAGGATAGAGTCGAAAAATAAAGTAAGAAAACGCAGAGACCGAGGCAGGAGGAAGAGACAGAGGAGGGAGAGAGGAGGACTTGAGCCAGGCTAGTGTCCCGGCATTATTAAAGGAATCCTTGGGTCCGAGCATTTCAGCGACACAATTAAGCTTCCCGCCAGCGTCGTCGTTGTCCTCGTCGCGTCTTCTCCTTAATTTTTCGCATTCTCCCGACTGCCGAGCGGTAGTCGCTGCCAAACGACAGAAGCAGCCGTCGAGCTGTCAGAGGCCCAGCCCTCTCTTCCTCTCTCTTTCTTTCTTTCCTAGGACGGAATTGGCTTCCCGCTTCTCTCTCTCCAGGCTTTCTCCGACCTTTGACGCGCCACGTCCGCCTCAATTGCTCGCCGAGCCTGCATTCCGGCTGCTCTCCCAGACTTCCGACTGATGCATCTCCACACGCGGCTGCTTTTCTTCCCCTTTGTCCCGATCCCCAGCTTCCGTTTTCTACTTCGCTGCCCGCAGCCATCCGCATGCACACTCACACACACACACACACACACACACACACACACACACACACACACACACACACACTTCCGATTTCTCTATCGTTGGAGCTACTCGATGCAAACGACCTACAACAGCGCTCCTATATGGCTGTGTATACTCAAAGATTTCCCCGGTGTTTTCCCCGAATATATACACCAACGGCCCTATTGCTGCTTGGCTCCTCGGTACGCGAAGCGAGGCAGACGGGGGCAGGGCCTTTGTGCCTCAGCGACTTTTAGTTTTCGTCGGCGCGCTTTCCATTCATTAGGGATGATTGCCTTTGCAGCAGTCGCGCACTTAATATCTACATATACACAAGCAAGAGAGAGAGAGAGAGAGAGAGAGAGAGAGAGAGAGAAGAAAGAAGAGTGACTTCCATCAGGTCGTTCGGCTACCGGAGACGCTCGAGAGGATTTCAGTCGCTGTTTGCGCGCGCCTACTGGAATAATTAAAACCGAGGACTATCAGGTTTTTTCTTGTTGGTAATAGAAGTTTCATCCGTGCGCGCACACAGTCTGCTATTTCGCTTACTTCGCTCGATTTGGGCCTAAAGTGGTCTCGATACGCTTCTACAAGTGGGCTCTCCACTCGGAAAGTGTTCTTTAATTTACATCTTCTTTCTCTTTTTCGATTCAACCCTATATTTAGCATAAAATCGACGGCACTATATAGTATTGTGTCCGACGTCATGCCATTTATTTTTCTATCTCATTCTTGCGATTTTGCACGTTGTAATTAATCCGGCTCAAAAAAACAAAAAAACAAACAAAAAGTCGACGTCTCATTAAAAAAATACCGATCGCGCAAGCCGGCAGCCTATCGCGCATGAATAGCGCATCCCCTCGAACATCGCTAATATCGAAGGAAATTTTTTTAATTTATCAGAAACTTACAGAAAAAGCGAATGAAAAAAATCGAACGTTTCAAGAAGCAGAGTCAATTAGCGTTGAGATTTTTCCGAGCTGGCGTCTCTTTTTCTTTAGTCGAACCGATATTACGATGACGTCGGTGGGGGAAAAGAAGGGGGGGTGAGGAGGCCGATGCCGAGATCACTTGTGTACTACTCGATCGCGGAGAAGAGCCGAGGAGCGTCCGGGCTTTCTTCAATGCATTCCACTGGCTTTTCTCTTTATTATTTTCTCCCCCCACCCTTGGCTAGGCGTTTCGCCTTTTTCATGCTAATATTAGCGAGTGGCTATATACACAGTGCCAAGGCCTCGAAAGCATAGCCTGGATAGGGATTTGACATCGCGCGGCTCTGTATTCGGAGGCAGCTTTTCTTTCGGCCTTTCATTAGCCTGTTATTGCTGTTTTTATGGAAAGCGACTTTGCTAAAGGAGAGGGGGTCTAGGAGAGAACGGCGGAGGAAAGAGTAGGGGAGAAAAATACCGAGGGTAGAGGCTTTTTCCGGGCAGGCAGCATTTACATCGAGTTCATTGGCGCTCGCTATCGACAGGTTGATCTTGTATTTTTGATTAAGAAGCTGTTTTCAGAGGTAAAGAGAGAGAGCTTCTTGGCTGAGAGCAATTATTTTCTATTAAAATTGCTCGGATAATAAATTATTACTTCTTGTTGGATATCGAAGAGAGGTCGGGACGGGAAAATTTTTAAATTTAACATTAAATTTTTATTAATAGAACGTAAGTGAATTTTCCAATATTGGTCGTTTACCACATGGCTGGACTGCAAGACGTTTAATGTTCAATCGTTTAGATTGCATACTTATAGCGAATCATGAATATATCAAAAGATTACCGTTACTTTTTTTTTCTGGTAAACTCCTTTTAGCCGATGAGTTTCAGGTGTCGAGTGAAAGTAGAATTGATGGTTACTGCCTTTCTTCTGCCTCTCGTATTATCGCGTCTCTCCCGCGTTAGTATCGATTACGCCATCATCGTGTACACTTTTATTCTCCGATCAATCACAATCTTTTATTTTTTTAAACTTTTATAGCGCCGCTTATAAATTTTGCACCTTCCTTGAAATAATCCATGACCTCTTCCATAAATACTGTTGGAATAATGAATAATCCCCGAAAATAATCAAGCGAATCTCGCTGTGAAAATGTTAATACACGGAGCCCATTTTCCACGTGACGACATCAAATCTGTTTTAAGCCGCATTCTACTTTAAAACGAGAGCTTCCAATGCCATTTTCGCGCAGCTAAATTATTTTCAAATAACGAAAGCGACAGCGTATACCACCTGGAAATGCACTCTTCGAGTTTCATTCCCTCTCCGGAGCAGCAGAAACCATTCGCACGGCCGCAGAGCTTCCATGTGAGCTTGAGCAACACGACACTCGCATCCGCGCGCTCTTGCGACCCGCTAGCAGCCAACCGGCGTAAAACAAGAGAGAGAGAAAGCGACTCGATGTGCTAGCGATGTCTCTCGAGCGACCCTAGCTAACCCATACACGCACTACACCTACCTACACATACAACTGCAAAAAAGTTCAGCGGGAAAAGGTAGACCGCCCCCCTACTACCCCCTCCAAGAAAACAACGATAATTTTCCCTGGCAGGATGGCAAGCCGAGAGAGCTTCTAAGATAGAAGTAAAACAGAAGCGAGAGCCCGTAAGTGCCGGAAAAGTACGGTGGAGAAAGCGGGGGTGGAGGGTGCCGAGGGTTATACGAAGAAGAGAGGCCATATCGAAAACATCGAGCGGAGAGTCCCCGTCTCGGTCTTTACAACCTTTCGTCGTCCGGGGCCCCGAAATTGCCTCTTCTCTTCCTGCCCGACACACACAGGCACATAGCCAGAGAGGTAGAGCCAATGTTCCTAGGCATGGCCAGTACACCTCCTGCTCCGTATTACACTTTTCCGTTAGCCCCGTTTTTGCGTGTTTGCTCTCGAGCTTTCCTATTACCAGCCCATATCGTCCGCTAGCCCACTAATGCGCCTCCTCGTATTTGTCGACCACCCCGCTCACCGGGCTACACACGCCCTACCGAGTCCAAATGGAATTTCCCCCCACCCATTCAACCCTTCCCCTCTGCGTCCCCTGTGAAGTGCCGGACTTTATATAAGCGACGACAAATTGGACGTGAGAGCTTGAAGCTAGCCGGTTTCCTGGTTTCTAACCCAATTACAGTGCCGGCGTCGTAATTCCTCGAGGACGACTACGACGACGACGACCGGATGATCCGCGAGGATCCGCTGCCGGCAGCTTCTTTCCGCCGCCGGCGGACGCCTGCACGTACTCGCGGTAGGATGAGGCCAGAAGTTGGCGGAGGAGAGGAGGGATGATTCCATTGGCCGAATCGCCTCCGACGTTCGACCCGCGTACGTGGAAGAATGTCGTCTGCTCGGCTCTTACCTCCTTCCACTCCATCTCCCCTTTCCTCCTCCTCCTCCACGTTCGATGTATACGGGCTATTTTACGTCCTGGCTCTGTTGCGTTTTGGATGAAAATTTTCTGATTTACGATCGAGATGGCTGTGTCGTCGATCTGAAGAGGATTGAATTGACCTCCAGCCATCTCCGAGAGCGAGTTTAGTGCGTATGAGCTTTCGCAAATATTTTCCCATGTGAGCTTTGCGTTGAAAACAAAGGATATGGCGTAGAGGTATCAAGTCAGCTGGAAATTCGACTATTCTTCGTTGGCATACATGTTGAGATTTATTGTTTTTTTTTCTACATTGCGAGTTATTTAAATTAAAGAATTTCAATAAAGGCCTGCTCGAGATTTCGATTTTTATTACGAAATGCGCTCGAGAAGAAGCGCTCCATATAAATGCAAGTACGTGGAGGAGCGCGCGTTCGAAAATTGGGATCGCCAGCTCGTCGGCTTGTAGTCGTCGTCGTCGTCGTTGTCTTCGTATAGACTGGAAAGTAAGAGGAAGAGGGAAGCCTTCCGGCCGTGGCTTAGGGAGGGAAAATCGACAATCTTATCGGCCTCATACCGTCGATGCGTTCTCAGCGCCCCGTGCGCTAAGGTCGATTTTATTGTTTTTCTCGTCGACGAGGGCGAGACTGATATTTTGGAGACAGCTAAGGGATTCCCTTTCCTCCCTCGTCCTATCTCCTCCTTCTCCCTCTTCCTCTCGACTTCGACATCCGATACGTCCGAGACTTGATTAAGCTCCATATATACGACTATGGTACTCTCGACAAGTCGTGCCGAGTGGACAGAAGACTATACTCTTTCTCTCTATGCTGCCTTATCCGACGCATTTTCCGCTTCGTTACGCGAATTATTAAGTTTTCCCTCCATACCTACCCCGTATGCGTGTACGTTTGTTTTGCTTTTCTTTCGTTTGCTCGCACGACGAGAAGAGGCTTAAGGGCGAGCAATGAAATGTGAAACGACGGGTCAGCTCTCGAGTGGGATATAAGGATTTCGAGAGGCTGTGGGAGGGAGCCCCGAGGACCGGAGGAGGTAATTGAGCGGGATGAAATTTTAATGAAGTCCGGCTGCTCGACCAACTTCCTTCGGCTTGATTAGAAAAATGTTTGCACGACGGTTAATCGATCGGTGTAATCTCCTCCCTGTTAGCGGATATTCTTAACGTCTTGTGTTATTATCGCCGAGGCCATGTAGATGGGTATTATAGTATTGAGTTACTCGGTTAACGACCCGATAAATTAATACGTGCGTATTACCAGCGATAAAAGTGAAGTGTATATCTATACAGCGGGTCGTGCTCTAAAAAGGTTATTAATGCGTCCTCTTCAATTACGGTACATCTATATTCCGTTGATACGGTGAATTACGTTATTTTGACGGAAACCGAAGGACGCAGGGCTATGACTTATCTCCAAAGCGTATGAGACCGCCCGAGATGACGTCCGATCAATATTGCCGTGATAAATTTCTTCGACCCGTCCAATTCATCGCCCCCCCCCGTCCACCTATCCCATAAAAGGTCCTCCCCCTTTGCGAAGCTTTATGTTGCGCAAGCGAGAAAAGCCCAACTGGAGTGCGTATATTACCGCAGAGCCGTCGTCTTGTGTTACGGAAAGCCGTAATAAAAAAGAATTTAATCCCGGAATCTACGTGAGGTCGAAGAGGCTGAGGAGGTATCGCAAAAGAGCCGGAGGAGAGGTGCGTTTTCCGCTCGAAAATGCTTATAACATCGCTTGCGCTCCTCGCATTTGTCAACTAGACGAAAGCCCGAGAGCGACAGAGGAAGCGGAGGGGCCGGCGAGGGAAGGAAGGGTGACGGAGGGTCGTCGAGCAATAAAGAATAGCGAGCCGTCGTCACGCACGGCCGATGTATCAGCGCGGGCTCTAATAATCCGCTATCTTGAGCTCGGCATCGGGCTCTCTCTCTCTCTCTCTCTCTCTCTCTCTCTCTCTCTCTCTCTCCCTCGGTCGCGCTCTTCGCCCCCCTGCGCCGAAAGAGTCCTTATTATTAAGCCTTGACCGATGTCTTTTCGAGGATGGCGTCGGGCACGGGGAACCAGCTAGAGGGTATTTATTATTCGGACCGGAGGCCGCGGCTACTCCGCGAAATCCGAGACCAATTATCCGACTGGAGAACAAGGCGGGGCTCTGATCCTCCCCCGTGCCCCGCGCTCTCTCGTATATTCAACGAAGAGAGAGAGAGAGAGTAACTACACACAAGGCCGATGTCGCTCGGGTCTGCTGGGCTATATACCGACTGTCACGGCAAATAGGATCCTCGTCCGTGTAATCGGCGTAAACACGGCTGGGGATGTGCGCTGGATTGGGTTATGTGCGCGGCACAGCTGTACATAGCCGCTCGACGACAATTAACACGAGGTACAAACGAACAGCGAGAGGGCGTACTCCCGCAGGCGCGAGAGCCCGCGTAAAAGATTGCTACTTGTAACCTCGGCTTTCCAGGGCTTTTAACCTTATTCCGGAGTGATCCGGGACCAAGCCCCAAACCCTGGCGCCTAATTCCCCGCGCATACCTTGTTTTCGCAGGATTTATGTACGCCATGCCAGAATTTTTGTTCGACCTCGTATGTGTAGCTTGGCTACGTTGCCATGGGTGTGCCGCGCGGCTATTTTTTTGTAACGTACCGACGGCTCTCTGTACGGGAGATGTTTTTGTTAGTCGGGAGGAAAATATTTCTAGTTCCGCAAATCTTTGTTTTTTTTCATCGTTTTGTTTATTTCTTTTTGCTTTTTATTGTTTTCGGATATTTTCATAGCCGCCGAAATTTTTTCGAAGGCGAAATATTTTTTTGCGCGTTTTCCAATGAAAAGGTTCTCGAGGCTGGATGGGCATGTGCGCGAAAAATTGATTTCCGATGCTGCGGAAGCAAATGTGTATTTTCAAAAATTCATTCGAATGAATGGGTACTGTTTTTGGTGCGAAGTGGAGTATGGAAAGAGGGGGGAGGGGGAGACAGCGGCAACAGCGTGCCAAAAAAAATGTGGGAACGTGCAGACGATTTATGAAAATAATAAAAAAAAATATATTATAGGAAAGAAAGCTTGTGGAAAAACAAGAGTGCACGATATAATAGTCTCCCGGAGCGATCCTTTGCCAGTTTGTGATTGCGCGTGAAATTCGGCGTTTATCGATTTAACTTGTCGTAAAAAACAAATCAGACAAACTGAACAACGATCCGAATCGTTTTGACAGATTCGGCCTAGATACACGAGAACTCACGAACACTGATAATCCGGAAGACAAACATTTTTTCATGCAATGTCGCAATTAAAAATAAAAATGAAAATAAAAATAAAAATATGCAGTGTCAGATCGTTTCGAGGAATCAGATAGCAAAGGCGGGAGAAAAGAAAAAGCGATAATCACGAGCAGAAAAAGTGTGTCAAGCGCGCCCCGGCCTCGTTGAATAGTCCTCACTAGGTGCGATTTTTTCTCCTCGCTCAAGCAGAGAGCGAGCCAGGCCGCTCTGAGAACGGCGTCTCTGCCAGACAATGCCGAGCGGAGAAAAAGAGAGAAAGACTCGACTATTCGATTAAAGCAGCGGAAATGTACGGGAATCGTTTCGTCTGTTGGAAGAGCCTCGGATGCGCGCTTTTCAACGTTGTTTTTTTTTTTGGCCCGTTGGCAAGCCGTCTATTTGTGGCCTGAAGCTCAGATGAAGCTCAACCGTTCTCGGTTTTCGGTTTTACAAACCGCTCAGTGCACGTGTACATTCTCTTCTCGTATGTTGTATTCAAAAATATTTCCATTTTACTCCGAGGTATATTGCTTTCGAAAACTAAAACCGACGCTTTACATGTAGCTGCTTCGCCGAAATTTCTCTCTCTTTCTCTGAAAGTGGAATCTAAAAGTGTAGATATAGATTTTCTCACCACCAATGCTCGATCACCTACAATATCTCGGTTTATATCGGTACATTAAAGGCAACGTCATTTTTACCGGGCCTCTACTTCAACATCCCAACCAACACCGCACAGGTAGGCAGCTAAGGGCATTAGAAAATTTATCCCCCGGCTAATCGGAATGCAGGTAGCGCGGCGAATGGCGGCCGATTATATCTAACGAAAATCATAAAGCCCGGGCTCTAGCTGATCAACGTAGTCGACCCAGGATATACGCTCGGATCGTTCCCGCCTAATGCCCCGCCGATAATCCATTAATATGCATGCGCGACTCTAGAGAGAGAGAGGGAGGAAGGGAACAACGGCGAATTAATAATCGCGTCGTAGGCTTTGTTGCTGCCCGCGACCTTTGCCAGTAGAAGACCAAGGCCCTTCCCCCTCGGTCGGCCAGACGCCCCGGAATTCCGCGCACGTCAATCGAATACCGATAAAGCCGGCACGAGAGACGGAGGGAGGCCCTCCCCCCGGCTAATTACCCGCGAACTTAATTTGCCCGCCCCCTCAGGCATCCTGCACTGCTCCTGACGCCCCATACTTTGGCCATTGCCGGTGTTGTTGTTGTTGTTGCGCATAAGTCGCCGGAGAGCGTAATGGCCGCGTGCGCGCGACCCTGTCTAATCCGGCTGGAAATTGTTCAAGTTTGAGGGGATAAACCTCGGCTGTTGCGCCTGTCTGGCCTCGTGTGAGTGCTGGGCTTATTGAAATATTCGCATGGAGTGCGCGTCTCGTTGCTGATCACGGGAATGGCTAATCGAATGAGGCAAACATTTTAAAGAAACAATGTTGTTTCGGTGCAGTAGATACGGGCCGAGTTTAGTCAGACTCGAAGGTTGCGGTGACGTGCAAAAACAGTTGAAAGTATGCCGATCGATTCAGCAATGAAAAGTATTTTAATTATCAATCCGTTATGCAAGAGAATTTATGATTTTAAAGTTTTGGCTCAACTTTGCTTTTCAAGAAAGTGCAGTGAAAGTAATTTACTCTCGACTACCGCGTGCTTACTACTTGGCAAGTCTATCCACAGATCATTAGTAGAAGAGTGAAAGCTTTTGAACAAGTATCTCTAATTTACTTAATTAGACAGGACGTCGATTTAATAACGCAAGATACTGTTTCTTAATTGCGCCAATTTTCAACTTTATGGCCTTAATGCCTCTCTTTATGTCCGAATTGAGCGTATAAAAATCCATTGGGCATTGGCAAAGATCCCAGGGCTTAATCAATGAAACTTTAATCGAAATGGCATCCTCTAATTTCCATACTCCGCAAGCCCGTTTATGGCTAAAGAGAGCCGTATCTACACATTCGCCGTCTCTCTGGCTCGTGATCCTCAAAGCTTCGCGCACGGGAGTGTATCGAGAAATTTTGCATCGTTTACGGAATAGCCTTGTGCGCCCCGTAGTTATAGATGATGGCTAATTAGCAAGCCCCGGCGAATTTTCATAATTTCCATCCTAAGCTTCGATTAAAGCCATTCGGTATGAGCGTTCGCTTATTACCGTGGAAAATCGGAATCGTTTTAAGGCAATAATGAAATCTAACGCTGATCAACGCGCGTGTCCCAACAATTAGCTTTTACTCAGCCCCTCTGGGGAAGGTGAGATGAAAAGGATAAAGCAAAAAGTTCAATCTCGGAAACTACTTCTTCCCCCGGCCGACTACTCGCAGTTTCGCGGAATTGCGGGAAATCATAGAACGCAATAAGAGCAGGGCTAGCCAGGAAAATTGCACTCCTTTACGTTCTCCCTCTGTCCTTTTGGAGTACAGCAGTAGACATCGAGGTTTCGTCTTTCCCCCCTTTTCCCTCGAGCTCCCGATAACAGACGTAACGGGGCGCCAATTCGACACCTGGCCATTTCGATCGAGCTCGCTGTGCTCGTAGCTCGAGGAGCGTGGGTATGTGTGACAGAGAGAAAGAGCCGCTAACGACCGAGGATAACTTATAACGAGCGTAATTAGCGTTCGCGAGAGAAGCGGCTTTTAGTCTGTACAGCCACACACGCGCGAGGGAGTTTGCGCTGCCAGCGTTGGATGACTCATAGAAGGGGTTCTCGTCGAGGAGGCTTAACGAGTTTCTTAGCCAAGGCCGAAGAAGCGCCGGCCGACCTTCTTCTTTGCTCGTACTCCCTTGCCCCGCCCCCCGTTCTTCCGACGACTCCCCCTCGGCCTAGTACTGTGCGCGCGATTATTACGCCGCTGAGTGTGCGACGGTCGTTGGCTTCGCTAGTGTGGCCGATGACACTCCCAAGCTCTCGCAAGCTCGAGTGGTTTCGTAACGTGCTCCGGTTAATTATAATACCCTTCTCTCTCGTGGCCCACGTTTTTGCCAGAGACAAGATGGGTCTTAAGCTTGGAATACTAATTATGCTTCTTCGAACATATATGTGTGCGTATCATTGTTTAATCGGTGGATGCAAACGAAACTCGGGTTTGATATCGAATTAATTATTACTTGTTATTTATTAAAGAGTCATTATTAATAATGGCAGATAATATTAAATAATACAGTATTTAAACAGAAAGAAGGGAAAAATGTCCCAGAAATGTGAAATACAATGTCCATTACAATTCTATATGTACAAGTTCTAAGTTCAAAATTACAATGTGTGAATTTTATTCGGCTTTACACACTCCTACATATTTTTCAGTGATACCTAAAATATAGAAATCGACATTTTAAAATGGAATTAAAAAAAATAATCAAAATATATTTTAAAAAGTATTTTAGAAAATTATGCCTTACTTGAATCTTGTTTTTGTGCGCATCTTAATGCCGATCTATTAATGTATGAACAACCATTACTAGCACATACGGGAAAATAATTTTTGTATATTGGGCAGTTTCCTATTTCACAAAACTTTTGGGCATTAACAGCAAATAACATTAAAAATACTAAAAAGAAATATATTATCATTTCTCTATAACTATTCTTTATTTTTACAAGTAATTCAGATAATAATTAATAGATTTTAATGACTTACCGCAAAAGAGAACCATAACAGCTTTATTCGCCATTTTTACAAGTTTAAGAGTAAAATTGAAAATCGAAAGGTTCAACAGTAAGAATAACCGTCAATCGTTGACTGTATAAAATTTCTTTTTTGTTGGTATAAATATGTTTTAGAAGATTAACGATGTTCATATAATATTCTGCTCTTGCGTCATCACATGCAAGCGATTAATTTAAAATAAAAGAACAAAAAATAAAAAACAATTTAGTTTGAATTATTTAATTATGCACTCGTTTTGTTTGGAAATTCTGCAGATTGTAAAATTCGTATGTGTAGCATTACTTTATCGGCGCATACAAGAGAAACACTTGTTGGATAATTACTTGTTTACTTTGGACTAAATATACATTCGAAGGCTTTTACAGGTCTACATTTGTCTAATTCCTGCTCTTCTTTTTGCTTTCTCAAAGAGAAAGCTTTGTAATGGTGAAAATCTTCGATTCCGTAATTTTGTGTTTTCTTGACGTTTTGAAGGTTTCTAAGTGCGAAGACACTGTTTTTAGAAAAAGTCTGTATATATATATATATATATATATATATATATATATATATATATATATATATATTTATATATATAT
>JAPYYQ010002339.1:0-20130 GCA_030522585.1 Anagyrus pseudococci
TTTTAAAAATTAAAAATGTTGGTTTAAACTACAAATATAAAAAATTGTTATTGTTTTTTGAGAAAGCATACTGCTAAGGTAGTTAGCAGCGGTTTTTAAACAAGTGATCGTTTTGTGGCAATTTTTTAAAATACGCATTCAACTTTACGGCAAAATTTCGGCAAGGAAAACATAATAAACTGGCATTAAACTCAAATTTTATGTTATTACTTGAATTTTGCTCGTTTAAAATTCTAATTGCTCGGGCTTTTATACACATTTGACTCATTAAAATTTTCGCTAGAAATGAGACTCAGTCAGAGACTGCAGGGAAAGATACGAATGAAGTTATCCATCCATTAATTTATAATAGATTTCACATTCATTCCTGCCTCGGAAATATTGAAAAATATATCGGTCTGCTGGTAAGGACAATTAAAATGAAATTTCTCATTGTCTTTCGAGAGTGCCATTGAAAACATTCTCATGCCCGCCGATGTTTCAACTAAATCTCAAAAAAAAGTCGTATTATCATTACAGTCGAGACGCATTACTTAACAGTAACACCAGCTGAGCGTACAATAAGTCTAGCGCACTCGCGCCATAAATCTTGACTTCTCAAGCTGGTCTGTGCGGCTGGTGTTAGCAGGTAGACCGCGAGACAAGACCGGTGAGCCGAGATACGTAAAGAGCTTATAATACACACACGTGAGAAAGGTGCGTGAGCCTTACGCAATGTCGTGCGAGTAATCGCTGTAAGCGTACGAGATGACAACTGCGTGGGTGAAGATTATTCCTTTTCTTTCAAACTCGAGCAAAGGCTCTTCTTGGCTCCGATTCAGGCCAGAAAATTTCGTGTCTGCTTCTCTTTAAGCTTTTCTCAATATCTATAAGTTTGGAAGCATCGTCGGCAGTGATTGGTTTTTCAATATTTTTTTTTAAACGCAAATATTCGTACAATAAAGCAGATCGATTTATTTATTATTTCAGTTTTGCGTACAAACACGTGAAATGCTCGACGTTGTTTAATCTACTAATTTAACAATCGTGTAATTAAGCGCTGAGTAATTAATCAAAGCATTGACTTCATTGCATTAATTGAAACGACGTAATAATTATTAAATATTAACACAAACGCCTATAAATCACTCGTTAATTTCTCGTTCTCTTTTCGTTGCGCGTATACATATATCTTTTCTTAAACGCGTTCTTTCGAATTGTCGAAAATGCAAACTGCCAATCACTCGTTAGACGAATGAGCTCGATATTCCTGTATAAACTCGGTATACACCAGAATTCAACTGCATCCCCTTTCCCAGCAATAGGCTCGCGCGCCCGCACGGCAAGCAATAGCAGCAGCAGCACACCTATACAATCGAATCGCACACGGGAGCAATAGTTGTTTTCGAGGAACGGTAGATCGACGCCGCGGCCTGCCGCTTACGATGAGCATAATGAATCCGTTCCGCCGGGACTAGGCTGCGCCTCCCTCCCCTCCTCCTCCTCCACCTCCTCTTCCTCCCTTGTTTCGGTCTCATTGAAGCCCCCAGTAGCGAGCAGCCCTTGTGTCTCGCCGGCGGCGTCTGCACAAAGGCCCGACCAGTGCATGATGTTGCGTGGAGCCGAAGCTGCCCGCGAAATTATGGCGGCGCAGACACGCCGACTGGTCGGCCAGTGCACGCTGGATATTTCGATTATTGCGAGGGGCAAAGCGGAGTTGGGGGTGGCCTGCTGCATGGCCCGCCGCGTAATAACGCGTTATGTGCCCTGCCAGACTTGCCTCTTCCTCCACTACCACGCTAACGTCGCCTTGTCAACGAGACCTTATACGGAACGCGCTCGGGGCTATGGCCTGCTGAAAAGACGGACCATTAAGCCTGAGTGTGCTTGCTTTGTGCCCAGAGCCTTAAGATTCCGCGTAAAGATGCTTTTGCTCCTGCGCTGCTTTGGCCCTTTAACGTTTTTCAGTTATCTTCTCGTTATTGGAATGGGGCATGAAATGAAATTAAAGGTGGGATTACGACTGAAAGCTGCGAAACACACGAAATTGACAAAATATAAAGTGTAAAAAAAAGCGGAAGGAAATACGAGCAGGGGGGATTAGAAAGCAATTGCGAGTTCTGTCGTTGCAAGTTGGATACTCCTCTCTCTCTCTCTCTCCCTCGTGTCTCGGATAACGAACGCGAGCTTGCGAACGTCAAAACACGAAACGACGAATGGAGAAAAAAACACGAGAGAAAAAAGAAAAAAAGTCAGCATCCGAAAGACAAGCTGAAAAGAGAAACGAGAGGCTGGTTGGGAGGGAGGCCGGAGGGGGGAATCGAGTTATGAGTAACGCTAATCAGATTGTAGAGAAGAGAAGAGGAAATATCGAGTATTAGCAGAAATAAATTTAAAAAGAAATACGAGAAACACCGGCGAAGCCGGTGTGTACAGGCGACTCCGACAGAGAGAGAAAGAGAAAAGAGGGAAAATAAATGTGGCTTTATTTTTGAGCGCTTAAAGAGTAATTGTTAAATAATATTAACAGATGTATTTTGATAAACTTTATGCCGTTGTTTATTAGGGAATTTATAGAGATGCTTTATTAAGTTATTTTATAAGGGTTGCTTGAATTCATAAAAAAGAGCTTTATTAAGTTTCCACGGAATTTTACGATAAAATTAATTCGTTCGAAGAATAGTAATAAATATTAGGATTGTTGTACTACATTTGAATCATAACGACGGAAAATCTAAGCTTACTGTAATCTGTAATAACGACGCTCAAGATCAATTTGTGAAATGTGGATATTAGCATAATTTTACGTATAATCCCAAGAGGGAAAATTCAAAATAAGAATGTCATCAGCAATCTGCGATGGAAATAGTATATCTAGCTTCCTGTTAAATTTCGATGCATAAGAACAAGCGGATGGAGGAGGTAGCGGAGAAACAGAGAGATTATAATATAAATGAAGATACCTTACCTGCTCGCGCCCTCTCTCTCTCTCTCTCTCTCTCTCTCTCTCTCTCTTTTCCTCTTTCTCTCATCCTCTTTTTCACCTGGAAAATTCTATTTCGAGGCTCCTATAGTAGAGCGCCCCGTAGTGTGAAACGAAGACAGTATAACGGGTAAAAAGGAGGCAAAAGCTCGTTCTCCCCTCGACTATCTTCCCCTAGGCTCCGGCAAGCTTAAAAGGTAGGAGCGAGCTTTATTAACGAACGTAGAGAGCAGGAGAAAGAGTAGATGGCAGTCGATACGGAAAAGGGGTGTGTGCGCGCGTGGGCCCCAGTGTCTTGGGTGTAAAAGCAGGGGAAAATAGGTCGCTGATGAGGATGACAGATTACAAATTTATAGGAATATGGAAGCAGATGGTTGAGAGGAAAGACGACGCTAATGCTGCATAATGATAGTACGCCTGAAAAAAGGGACGCTGAAAAGCTAGAGGGATGTACCCTTGCCGAGGTTGGCACAAGGGGGGCAGAGAGCCGGCGGGACTGGAAGGACAAGCAGCCTCATCGCCGAGGCAGCTTGTAAGCGTAAGCGCGAGAAAGCTGGGCAATTCAAACTGCGCGATGCAAACGACTGCTTTGGCTTTGAAATCTCGCAAGATGCGCGGCACGTTATCGTTCAATCGCGTACTTGCGAGCTTCTTCTCCAAATATTCCAGGCCTGTCATTTTTACAGGAGCACTTCAAACTCCAAGCACGACGAATTGATGAGTGTTTTAAGCGAATCGGTAACAGCCCAGCAGCCGAGCTGTATCAATCCGAAAAGTTAACGAAGTAGAAAAAAGGGCTGCGATTGGCTTGCTCGATCACGAGTATATGGCAGTACACGCCGACGCTTCGGGACACACACCAAGAGCTAATTAAGTGAGCCGAACGCCTCGCGTGTAACCGATTTGATTAGGCTAAACTTTCGCGCTTTCCCTTTCTCCCGCCCTTTACTTACACTCCCCTCAGCAAGGAGTTTCGGCTTACGATAGTCTCGCGCGAATCGAACAATTATTCACCTGTCACCGGTTGTCTTTTCATTAATAAAGCTACGTCACGATGCCATTCAAGGCGGTTGCTTTTTTTATACGTCTCTTTCTTTTTTTTTTTTATAGTACCATGACGCTTTTGTTTGCCTTCTTCCGTGGAACACTTGGCGTAACTTCAATGGCGGCTGACGGGTTAATGCGATGTACGCGCACATGCCGGCGTTCCGATAATACACGCGTGACGTATTCAATAAGTTGCAGTTATAATTATAGCGATAAGCTTTTACGCGTTACACAATTTATTATGGATTAGTGAGGTAATACAACGCGACGCTTTATTGTAAAATTAACATACTTAATTGCATAAGATAACCAACTTTATCTCTGGTAATAAAGATTAATACCCGTTGCGCTCGTAGTTGATTATTTGATTTAGATTTTTCAATGATTTTATGTGAGGTGCTTGAACTTGTCTTTTTTTTCTTATCAACACCAGACTAAACTTTGTATACGGTGGTTCGTAACGTATACTTTTGAAACTTTTAATGAATATTAATGAAAAATAATTGTAGGCAAGAACTCAATCAAGGCAACTTTTCCTCCGATGTTTATCTATGCAGTGTAAAATGATAAACCCATAGGCCGTGAAAAATTTAATTACGAAAAAATGCGCCGCTATCAATTAAGGCTACTGCATTGATTACACACGATAAATAATGCCGTCGAACTCATCGATGGGATGGCGAGGAGGTGACGAAATCCCAAAAGCAAGCGCAAAAAATGTCTATCGCGATATAGCGGAAAATATATACGAGGCCCTGAGGGGCGAGGGGCACGGGCCCGAGAGAACAGCACGGCATTTCTCGTTTTATTTTTTATAAAACTTTCTCTGACGCTGCGCGTGCATCGGAGAGAGAGAGAGAGAGAGAGAGAGCGAAAGAGTCGAGTGGAACGGAGTGCAGCGCGGAAAATACACGAGCGCGCAAAGCAAATTTCCACGAGCGCGCTGTGCTGCGCGCATTGCCCATCGCCTCTCATTTTCCCCCCAACGGCCGCGTAGGCGCGGGGAGGGCGGGCGGACGAGCGGCGAATGGCTCTCCCACCCCCGGAGTTACCCGCAGCCCCGCGTCCTCCTCCCCGGGCGCAGCCATGCCACGTGCCCGCCCGATCCTGCCACCCTCCCCCGCCCGGATCCCTCGAGCAGCCTCCCGCTTCCTGGATTCGATCCCACGGCACACCCCCGCACCTGGGCCGCACACGTACACGCTATCCTCCCACCCAGCCCTCCCCATCCCCCGGCTGCCGTGCAACGCGGCAGTCTCTCGCTCTCGGCCCTCCACCCAGCTCCCCAGCCGAAAGAGAAGAGAGATACACACAGCGACATCCCCGACCTCGTCGACCGCGAATTTCAATTTGTTATTTTTGCATCATTTTACCTACCCCCATCCCAGCAGGCTCTTTCTCTCCCGCGACCGACTCTCCTCCCTCCCTCCCCCGCTCGCCACCCAATCCTCCTTCATCTCCCTCCTATACTCCATCTCTCCCATCCCCCGCAGTACCGGCGCTCCTATAGCCAACACGCTGCTTCATCAGCGCCCGAGAGTTATACCTCGCACTCCTCTCTCTCTCTCTCTCTCTCTCTCTCTCTCTCTCTCTCTCTCTCTCTCTCTCTCTCTCTCTCAGTTTTCTCCCTGAAATTTCTGCATTTGCCCAAAAAGTTGTATGAAATGAGATTTTTGTTTTCTACACATCCCGCCTAAACTCCAAGAGCTTTACCTTGTTGTCATTTTTTTTGTTTTTTTATTTTTTGACGCGATGAACTTTTTGATTATGGTGCTGATTTGAAAGCTTGAATCGGGAAAGAGATTGACGGCGCTCACGAGTTTTATACTCGTAGACTCATTTTTGTTCGAGAGGTAGTCATATACTAATCTGTACAGCGTAATGAATTTGAACAATTTGTAGAAAAATTGCGCCAACTTTTAATTAGCTCTGTAATCTATTGATTTTGTTTTATTGGCTACATATAGATGAATATAATCAATAAACCTGTATTTGATTAATAAAAATTAATCATTATCATATCTTAAAGTAACAGTTAAACCAAACTGTTTTGAATATCGTTGCTTGCGGAATAAAAACCATTCAAACGATGCAGATATGTACATACGAATGTTTCGTATTAAAAACGCCCGTTAACCTTTAGTCCGTCATCGTCGCTCTCGCGTTTCCCCTCAATTTTCAACTGCCTTTCGCTCATCCTCTCCTCCTTCGCGTTTCCGACTTTACCGAGAACTATAATCTCTCTTTTTCTCTCTCAGCTGCTCAGAGCTACCCCGTATACCACTCTCTCTCTCTTTCTCTCTCGGCGCCAGCAAAAATCGACTCGTCTCGTCTCTCGCTCTCCAAATTTAGACCGGGAACTTCTCGGGGCGCCGAGATAGACAAAGACAAAAACGAGGAGAAAGAGAGAAAGAGAGGGAGAGCAAAACGCGAAATTCAGCCTGAGGTACAAAAGAGCGGTGGATGAGGAGGAGGAGGAAAGACGAGGCGAGGGAGTAAAACGAAGGCTGAGAGGGAGGGAAAATTTCGGAGCAAGAGACGCGCTCCGTCTCTGTTTAAGAGAGAAGGGAGCGCAAGAGATAAATATAGAGCGTTGGAAAGGGAGGAGGAGGAGTGCAGCTTGCAACGGTGGCGGCGGCGGCGGCGGCGGCGAGGATGCTGGAAAGAGCGCGCGGGAGAGGAAAAGCGAGAGCTGAAATTCAACTAGACGGAACTGGCGAGACGGAGACGGCGCCGGATAGAGGAAAAGAGAAAGAGAGCGCGCGCTCGCTGCTCTGGCTCGAGGAAAAGCCTCGGAGAAAGCGCAGAACCTGAGAGCGAGCGAGCGAGACAGAGGAGCGTCTGTCGAGTGATAAAAGCTACGGAGCCGAGGGGAAGGGGGAGAAGGTTCGTGGTGTGGTATAGAGGAGGAGGAGGAGAAAGGTCGCGGGAGAGGAGGGTATATGCTGCTCCGCGCAAAAACTACGCGGGAGCCAGCGAGCGTCGCTCTTCCGAGCGAGAGGACCTAACGAGAGAGCGAAAGAAGGGGAGCGCCGAGGCATGAGAAAAAGCGCTCGAGCGCGGAGCTGCGCAGCAGAGGGAAAACCGAATGAATGCCTACTACCAGCGAGACTAGCCTACACCCAACATCTCTTACTCTCTCTCATTCTCTTTTTACCCCCTGCTCCTCCGACTATGCCAAGATTATTACATTAGGAAACGAGAGCGTTTTTTTTCTATATACGCTGCCGATGCTGCTGATGCTTGGAAATATTCTGTGGTCTTCCGGGGATGAGAGTCGAGCAGGCTCTGATTGCACCGCTTACTCGATTTGTTTACAAGCTGTATGAGACGAGATTGATGAGGCGATTTTACGGATTTTACTCGTAGCCGAGCGTAGCACTTCTGACTACGTCATGTTCGCAAGTGCTTTGTTTTCGACTTATCGGAAATCCTTGTTGACAAACAAGCTGGAAATACGCGCGCGAAGGATGGGCGCGCACGCGTGCACGCTCGAAAGCTAAATAATCCAATGACGTTTGCATTATGCGATTATTTTTTTTGCTTAAGTAGCTTAATGTTACATTATGCAATTGCAAGTGATAAGATCGGTTGTCGTAACAAAAAAATTTTTACGATTTTCCAATACATCGCAAGAAAATTGTTCGACTGTTAATGGAATTTCGCATGTAATACGGATTACGCTCGATTCGATTTTTACATAATATCATTTTTGTTGATAAGAGAATTTTTTTCTTCTCAGCAGACCTGGATATTCGATAAAAATTGAAATAGATCACGTAAGAATAATTTATTCCGATCAATAAGTAACGCGAATGAAAAATTGACTAGATTACGCAAGCTTTAATTGAATATTTATGTAGCTTAGATTATAGTAACTTTACGTGCGCTAAGTAGATTACGCCTGGTATGGTTAGACCAAATTCACACAGTCATTGTCGGGGCGCTGCTTTCTGCTTTTTTTTTAAAATCTCCAATTATTTATACTTTATTATCTTTCTTACACAATAAGAGTAAACATTTAAATATTTAAATTTACAAAACAAATTATAAATAAACAGTGTATTCAGAGTATTTATTTATACTTTTTGACTTCAAAGTACAGAATTCAAACGATTTCAACGCTAAGCCGTCAATTAAATATGAAAAGCGAGCGTTGCAATTTTCTCTACAAAATCCAAAGATAATCCGACCAATAAGCATGCGGAAAAAAGGCCAGCAGCGCCGAAAGTGCATCTGGAAAGCGAGCTCGCTCTTGGAAAATCATCAAAACAGTTTACGAGTCACAGTCCAAGCTAGCGTTGTTGTTGCCTCTCGCCTGCTTTCCTCCCTTATCCGCTCAGCGGATGGAAAAGCAAGCGAAAAGTTAGCGCAAAAAGGGACGAAGGGGGCCGAAGGGAAGAGGGAGGCCGATAGCTCGAGGCCGATATCCCCGGCTTTCCTCTTTGTTCCAGCGAGCAAACGGCTCCGCTCCCTTGGGATAGCCCAGCGCGAGCGACTTTTCGGCCGCTAGTCTTCTGGCCGCGCTGGACAGCTCTTTTGCTCTAGCCCTTCTGCACCCTTTGCCCGAGTTATCCGACTCTCTTGCGGTTTACTCCACAATTTTCAGTCCTCCAAGGCAAAAGCCGATTTGAGAGAGAGTGATTCTTTTATTACACCTAGTTTATCAGACGTACAGTGCAATTGTGGCTTCCACGTGAGTCGGGTGGTATTTTATATTGTTTCAAAATAAACAACGCGATTATTGATCTTTATTCCTTTATTTTTAACAAAATTTTGTTTGATCGATTCCTTCACCCTCACATAATAACGTAAACTGTATTGATTCAAAGCTCTTATATTTACGCGTTGGAAATTAGAAAAGCGACGAGAAAGAAAAGGTCACGTGGACACAGACAGCTCGGGGAACAGTGCAAGAGAGGCTGATCGCCTGTATATATCTAAAGCAGAAATAATTCACGTTACTCAGCGAAGCGCGAGCGCGCCTCGTCCAATTATCAAAATTCTCTATTTTTCGAAAAAGTTTCTCCGCGCAAAAAGCCGCTTCTCCGGCTAGCCCTTGCTCGGCGGCAGCGGCGCCGAGAGAAAAAGAGCGAGAGAGGGATCCACCTCGAAGCTCCGACGATGGGACGCCAGGCCGAAAAAAATTCCTCCCCCACCCCCGAGCGCCCCGCACTCGCTCTCGGCCGAGCTTTTCCCTCGCTAGGCCATCCCCACTGCAGCTGCGTCGCTAGCGAGGGGCGGAAAAGCAGAGGGAAAAACCGGCCGCGCGAAAACTGCGGAGTATAGCCGTGCTTGGGGAGAGCCCGAGGAGGGGGTGCGCAAGCTCGGCCGGTGCGATTGGCCGAGCGAGCGAGCCAATGGGGGCGCGGCCGAGGCTTGCGGCGCATGGGGCGCACACGTGGGCTGGAGCCGGCGCGCCGGATGACGTCCAGTCGGTGGGCCCCTCGCAAGCTCGCCTCTCTCTCCAACCCTCCTTTCCGCCTCGGCCTCTCCCCTACCTCTCGGATATCCCTCTCTGCCGAGAGTCCGTGTGCGAGAGAGAAAGGAGCGCTCGGTTTTTCGCCGTTTGCCTCTCGCCGATGATGTACTACGCGTCCCTCTCGCGCCCTCTCGGGAGCCCGGTGCGCTCTCTCGCGCTCGGCTCTTGGCTCTGCGAGGAGGCGCGACTCTCCCTCGGCGTGAAGCCCGACTGACGCGAGAGAGCCGTACGCGCGAGAAAATACCGGCGACCACGTGGATCTTCGATCTCCCTTGCTCCTACAAAGACTCCCTCCCTCTTTGTCTTTCGCTTGCGTACGTTGCGCCGCGCGGCGCGTATATGCAGGCTGTTTGTTTTCCTTCAGACTTTACTCTCGAACCGAGCGCCGCTCGACTGTCGGCTGCTGCTGCCGCCGCTGCTTTTTTATCGTCACTCTCGCTGGCTTTGTTTTGTTGACGTAAGCTCTTACGTAATGTTACGTCATTCCTCCTCGCAGCCTTTGTCGCTCTGCCTCTTCTTTGCCGAGCGCCCCGCAAAACTTTGTATTCTCTTTCAGCGCGCTGCACTATCATTTGCTTCTTTTCTCTTCCTTTTTTTTCAACTATCTTTAATCTCGTAGCGCCGATTTTTGACTCTAGCTTCTCTCACTTTTCTTCCTCCTCTTTATGCAGATAAAAAATATCAAGATATCGCGTAGACTACAAAAAAATTTAGCTCAGCAAAAAATATTAAAAACGTATTATCCAATTTTAGAAGAGAAAAAAAAGTCCCGAGAATCGTAATGGCATGCAAGTTAAGAACTAAAGATACGCTGCCTAAAAGAGCAAAGATGCCAGGATGCGGATAATTTTTTTCAAATCTAGTCCTCGGCCGAGAGAGAGAGAGAGAGAGAAAGAAAGAGAATAAGAGAGGGTAAAGGAGGGCTGTCCTAGAACATTTGGCTTTTGGCTGGAAAACGAAGAGTGCGGGCCAGGGTGGCCAAGCCGAGAGCTCCTACTCTCCGGGTCGAACTAGCTTACTTGGCCAACGGTTGCGTGTGTGTGCGCAGTTGTATTCGCCGTAGAGAGATCCGCAGCGTAGTCCCGCACTGCAGTCCCGACTCTCTCTCTTTCTCTCGCACTGCCGTATAGACCTCTGGGCTCTTTTTCATTTGCTTGAATTCCCCGGAATACCCTTGTTTCTTTTCCCGATATCTTTATACATTCACGTCTTTTACAATTATGTTTATTCAATGCAATATTTTTTTAAGCTTTTGAAGCTTTCGTTTTATTTTCTTTTGTTATTTTGTAATTATTTTTTAGTAAAGAAATGTGCTGGCAAAAGAAATTTGCTCTTTGCCGTTTGAAAGCTGCTGAAACGCGGTAAATCAGCTGTTCATCGACGACGTTTGTTTGGCTTTTTTATATCGGTGGCACGCGCCTTGACTTACTCTTAGCCAATGTTGTCAGAGATTCAAATTTATGAGAAGCACATACTTGGACTGAATTTAAAGACCTGCATGTATTAATCTGTGTATTTTGTTCAGCTTTAAACTTTTTAATAACTTTATTAAGAATATTTTCCACATTACATTAACTATATTGAATTTCATGTATACAATAATCAATAAATTCCTGCTTTAATGAATGTTCAATAATCGATTAGTAAATACGCAGAGAAATTTAATACACTATTTGCAGACGAACGTTAATATCAAATGTTAAAATTATAAAAAATTAAATTGTATCATACAAGAATACGAAGAGATATATACAAAAAATAAGTGGCAGGAAGTTAAAAAGTGGAATTTTTGACTTGACGTATTCGTCCTTGGTGGCTCGTTTATACCTATACACTTTAAAGTGTTAGTCATAGTTTTGTGGTTGAATAATCTGACTAATCATCTCGGAGGGTTTTCTAAATCCGTTTTAAAAATAAAACTCTTGAGCTACATGATAACAAACCGAAATTAATATATTTCTAAAAAGGAATATTAATCTATATATTTCCTATTGAATTTCACCCAGTATATATAGCAGTGCAGAATAACTTTAAAAACGCCTCGAACAATTTTTTACACGCTTAAAAATTGTCATACAAAGCGCTCGGAGGATACGAGGCAGGTAAAAGCCGAGCGCGTCGGGGCTACGAGCCGGAAGTGACGCGTTGATATTTACGCAGCCGCGGGCCCGATCTTGACCCAGAGAGAAGAGCGTGAGAGGCGCTACTGCCATGTATCTCTCTCTCTCTTTTTTTTCGTTCACTTTCCGCGTGTACGCGGGCGCCGCGGTCGGTGTAGGCCATCTATCACGTGGCCCACCTGCTGGCACCGGCGCCGCTGCCACGGCATTGAAACCGCCTGCAGCGTTAAGTCTGCGCGAGGCTCGCGTCCCCGCTAAGTATATCGAGCGACGAGAGCGGCATTCGAGAGAAAATTGCTCGGAAAAAGTGTTTCCCGCTTTTGTGAATGAAAGGTTTATGGTTATAAAAAGCCGTGATAAGAATTGATTTATTAATTAAACATCCGAAATTGTGAGACGAGCGCCTGATCTTCGTGCGTATACACTGAATTGCGTATCTTATTTGTTTATTTTGTATTCGTTTTAAGCTAAATAATACTCCGAGTTACTGATAAAACCAAAATCCTCTAAAAACGTTCTCGAAGCTTATTTACAAAAATACGCGAAGCACGAAAGCCAGGGTCCGTAAAAAAGCTCGCTTCAATTCCAAGCCAATTTGCCGGTTGGTCAAGCTCGCTAAAATCTTCGATATATATAAAATATAAATTCGTCCCGACAAAAAATACGCAGTATAACACAGCTCCTGTGAGCTCTCTCTCCCTCTCCGAGTAGTAGCGAGAGTGTAAATAGGCAAGTCCGGGGAGTGTCTCTGTTAAGCTGGCAAAAGTGTGCCGACTTCTTGTTGCTCGACGTGCCTCTATACCTGACGTACACTCGCACTCGCGCGCCGCCGCCGCCGCGACGATTAAAGTGTGCCGACAGGAGTAGAGACGCGGTACTCTTCTCGCTCAACCACCAGCTACTGCTGTCTCTTTCTCTCATAAGACTGGGAGAGAGAGATCATTTCCCACGTGCTGCGCTGCGTAAGGAGGTTGCTTGCTCAGGCTGGTTTACTTGTGACGACTTTTATGTCTGCGTTGAACCGTGAAAGGATGATATGCTCGCGATTCCTGTTATATGAACTTTTCTTTGTGTATTTATTTAATGGTTTTTAGGTGTGGATTCAGGATGAGAAAAGAAGGGTACTTTGATTAATTTATGACCGAGGTTCTTTAGCGGCTGTAAAAGGTTTGTTTTGATTTGGTATCGGTGATTTTGTTGACATTGACATTCGGCGGTTGGTGGTTATAAAAAGCCGTGATAAGAATTGATTTATTAATTAAACATCCGAAATTGTGAGACGAGCGCCTGGTGATATCGTAAAACAATTTAATATGGTATTTTATTAACTTATTTACTTGACGGATATCGGACTGTAAATGTTTTATCGACGCGGAATTTGAATACTCGGGCCCGTGAATATTTATCTAATGATTATTCTATAACGAGAGCACAGGGTATAATTTTGCACATTGTAATAAATTTTGAAGTTGATCCTTGACACGCTTCCGAATGAATTTTTACGATCCACATCGTGGCGTCAGCTAAATGAGAATGCAATCTAATTATCTGCACTTGAACTAAATCAAATATCAATATTATTTAACTATATCTTTGGATACTATTTAATTTTTCATTAGGCTATTCGAACGCTAAATATAAATCGAACTTTTAATTCTTAAAATTTACGAAAATCGGATTCAGAATTTAACTTTTTTGATACGTATAAATTATGCGTTAATTCCATAAAATAAAGAAAGTCAATGTTGAGCCTAAACAGTGTAGAAAGAAAAGAGAAATAAAGATTGAAAAAAGAAAGACTCAACTCGTGGGTATAGACGCTACGCAGTAGTGTATACGCGAGTGCCTGATGAGCGGAGCTCCGGCTGCTCGTCGTGGAATTCAGCAGCAGCGAGTTATGTATGTATAATGTAGAGGCGAGCGAGCGAGAGAGAGGGAGCACAGGAGAAAAGTAATACTGAGGCCGCTGGTTGAGAGCGAGCAAGAGAGAGAAAGAGAGAGAGAGAGAGAGAGAGAGAGAGAGAGAGAGAGAGAGAGAAACTTGGAATGCGACCGAGCGGACAGCCTTGAGCGGCCGGCCAGTAGTACGAGTCGACGTACGACGCGCCCCCCTGTAGATTTGCGAGTGGCACGCGTCGAGCTGAGACTCGCCGTTTCTTTTTTACGGGTTTGATTATCCTCAATAGATAATATATGCCAGGTAATGCTCATGATAAGAAGTTTGTTTCAACCATTAACGTTGAATTGATAAAATGTGTGGATAGTTTTTTATGTAAATCTTTATCGACTTATATTGATCTCAAAATAATGCATTTCCATTTCAATTCGTAATGTTATGCATCGGGTGTAATGAGACGAGCTTAAAATAAAATACTGCCAAATTACGATAAGTTTGGACGTATATGCGCAGGGAAAAGCGGCTTACGAGGTATCGAGAGACAGGGCAAACATATAGGCGGCGATCTCGTTGTCATGTTAAAAAGGAAGGCATTTTTGAAACGTCAAATCGCGCGGCAAACATACTCACCCGCGCTAAACTGTTTGCCGACAATCAAACGTATTTGCCGAACAAACGGCTCGAGAGTACGCGCGACGAGAGGAGTGTGCGCCGGGCAGGAGGAGGAGGAGGGAAAATCCGCAACAGAGACGCGCGCTCGGAGCATCTCCCTGGCACGCTGACAAAAAGCCTGCGCGCGCGCGTGCGACTTCGGCCCATTCATTTTTCTCGAAGCGCCGGGGATCGGGCGGGGGGGGGGGAGATAGAGGGGTACCCTCCCTCCCGTGCGCGCATCATCTGTTGCATCCCCCTTCCCGCGTCGTAGTCGCGACCACCGGCCGGCATTATAAATCTCTCGCCGAAATATCTCGCATTCCTCCGCTCTCTCGCCCTACTCGGGGCTCTCCGGGAAAAAGAAACAGTCAAGCGGTCCCCCACCCCTTTGCCGGCTTCGTTCGAGTCACGTCGTAAAGCCACGTGTTTCCTCTCCTCCTCATCCTACTCGGCCCATTCATACGCTCGATGTCGCAAATTCGCGATGCATAATTCATCGCGCGACTCGGCTCCGCGAAACTAGTTCCGCTGGCGCTTGCTCTCCGTCGTCGCACAGCTGATTATCGCCGGGCCGTCCCAAGGCGCCGCTGCGTATTCCCTCGCGGATTTCTCTCCGGCGCTCTACCCTGATTTCCGGCTCTTCCTTTCTTGCGCTTTTTCCACTTCGTTTCTTGCTCTCCTTTCCCTGTCTCGGCTCGACTTTACTTGAGATAACAGCTGCTCCGCGTCGAGGTTTGTTTTTCGGCTATTTTTAGATAAATGTCTTAATTATGCGGCGATCAATATTCATCAACGCTGGGGCCATTGATTTGTTATACGCGTGTAATTAATGCCAACTACCGGTGTGTCACGTGAATAGTTTCGCGGCGCTACAATGTATGACAAACATTCGCTTCTTAATAATATTTGTAGTAGCTGTTTCGTGTGAACATTTAAAAGAGTTCATCTTATTTTAAAACGGCACGGCACTAAAATAGACAACTCGTTAAAAATAGCGGAGTCGTGCACTCTCCTGACATTAATCCATACATTCTAATATAATGTCGAATCGTCATTAAATTACTCGCACGTGAGACAAATAAAACCGGTAATAACGTAATACCGATGTAGCTCCTAAAAAATAAAATAAAAATTGAAATACCTGCTAAGAAGCCACACTCCATAAAGTGGTGGACTTTATTGAAAAAAGAGAAGGAAAAGAATATCAATCGCTCGGATAAGCTCAAGGCAGTAGTCATGTAAAACAAAAGACCAGCGAATAAGGGAGCAATAAAAACAAAGCAGCTTGACGGAGGGTCTGTCGTGTCGGGGAGTCGAGATCTTTGCGTATGTAAAATAGCAGGCAAGGGATTAAGTCACGTAGAGGAGCGATAGCATTGCTGTAGATCGAGGTAGGGAGAGGAAGTAAAAGAAATAAGAAGGACGAGGACGGCGGTCGAGTGAACACTTCCGTCTCGAAACGGTGCTTATCCCTTTTGCCAAGGCCTTGGGGGACTAGAGGAACAAGTGAACGGGAAAGGAGATGTCGAAGGGCGAGCGTATATCAATCTTTTGATGTGTTCCGGGGGGCTTGTTTATCTTAGCTCAATGAGCGGCTGGCGTTTAGATAAGAGAATTGAAAGTGAATTGAATAAAAGTCGCTTGCCATTTGTCATTTTAATTCCTCCGACGATATAGTCGTTTCGCTCGATTATTAATGCGACTGGCACAAATAAACGTCGTCGACGGGATACGGGAAGGAGCGTAAGAAAAAGTCTAATCAAAACAAAATTTGAATTTTGCTTTTGTTTACCGTATTTTTAATGCCTCGAAATTAATGACGGTATTCAAATCGCTCGAGAGAAAAAGAGAGATTTTACATCTCGATTTTGACATCTCCTTTCAGCGCCGAATATCAATATCTATCGAGCATAATAGCCAAATCCCAAGCGATTAACTGATCAAAGCGACGGGATCTCTGTTACAAGGAAAACCGCCGACAGCGTTTCTCTCATCCCACCGAAGTGACCGAGAACTTAATGAACGGCGGTAAGAGGGGGGAAGGAGGGGGGGGGGCGAACAAACACACGTAGCAGCAGACTGGTAGGGTTAAAGCGAAACAAATGGGGGAGGGGCTGCGTCGAGAAGCGAGGTGAAAAAAAAGGAAGACGGGGGGAAAAAGACAGGGAATCATTGGCTTCTGCTGGGCTCTGCTGCTGGTGGCAGTCGACGGAGGAAGGGCAGTGGAAGGGGGCAATAAAACACTGCGGGCCGGCGGTGGTGTGGCAAGTGGTGCAGCAGTGCTTGCGCCGCTGGAGCTTTAAAGCCTACATTGCCTCGGCCGTCTCTCCTAAGCGCCCTCGGTCCGATATAAAACACGGCTGGGCCGTAAATAGCGGCAGTATAGTAGCTGCAGGCGCGCGCGAGACCGAGGGTGTGGGCTTTTCATTCACGGCCACGACAGGGAGGGAAAACGACGGGCTGCCGCTGCTGCTCGTTGGGTCAGCTCGGCCGTGCGTAAAGGGAAAAGTCCTTTCCCAGGCCTTTATGACCGGGTCAGGGTTAAAGAGATGGAAGTTCGTCGCGGCCGCTCTTGCTCGACCAGCCCACTATCCTCTCGCGCTTCTTCGCCTGACCCGCGTGAAAACTCCTTAATCTCCTCAAGTCCCGTACAGTAGTTCCAGCTACCTCGCTCTTTCTTTTGCCACAGTGGGGAGATGTAAGATGCAAGAACCAAGGCTTGCAATCAGTCGAAAAGCCGGAAACTCGTGTGTGTGTGTGAGCGGATAAGCGAGCCTCGCTGCTATCGAGACTTGGGATGTTTACGAGGAGGCGCGGTTGTAGAGTTCGCGTGTGCGAGAGCACGTGGCATACAGCGAGGAGAAGGGAAGAGATGGGCCGGGGCTTTTTATGGCTTACTTGTTGAATGTGCCCCTCTCGACTGCCGTGAATGCCGGCGACGCGAGATTATGGCCGGCAAGACGCGCGCGCCTACCACGTAATCACCCCTGATTTACGCTCGCCTCCCCCTGCCCGTATGCTTTTCCAGTAGCCCCTCGTGATTAAAGACTCTAGACTGATTGGCTTGTTCTCTTTTTCTACGATTTATTGATTTGGCACAGATTTCTTTTTTAGTTTTTTTTCTTTTTTTTTTTTTTGGCAATGGTAGGGGAAACTTAGGTAGTTTACTGTTTCGGATTAAAAATGCTAAATTTTGATAATTTTTTACGGTTTTGTCATTTTGAATTACGAAAAATGTGGGACGTTGTAATTTATTATAAAAATTACCGTGTGGTCTTGCAGTATAAATTAACTTGACTGATAATAAACATTCGCGGGAAATTACAACTTTTACCGTAAATTACATCAATTTGTAGTCTGGCGCGTACGGTAATTTTGCCATTTCGCAATTCTCCGTGATTTTCGTTAGTTTCGTGATAATTTCTACGCAGAAGAAAAAAACGCTTTACGCTAAATGCTACATTAATAGTACGACACACCTATTTTAGCACCAGTGACAAAAGAAACAATCGTAAATGTGTCTAATAATTGAAGTAAAAGTATCAATTAATAATGTTTTCAAAGACGTTTTATTCAATCGCAACAACGTTTTTTCAAACACACGCACGATAACGAAATATCCGCATGACAATGTTGCAATGACGTGACGATTTCAATAATTAAACAGATTACAAATGCAAAAAAAAAGCAGAAACACGCGTCACATCCGACTTTGTTAAAAAAAGGTATCTCAAAAACTAAACACACGTGTATGTACGTAAACAAGGAGTAGATTATAAATTTACATCAAGATCTTGGAATAGCGCTTAAAAAAGTATATAAAAAAAGTCGGATCCGTCAGTGTTGGCTGTATCACATTTTGCGATGAGCAGCAGCAGCAAGAGCTCGAACTTTAGAACGTCTTTATCGAGTGGCGGGAGGCCGATAAGAGCCGCTTATCGTCGACAAGAGACTCAACAAGATAAGCAGAGCCCGTGTGTGCCGCGAGGGCGAACGGGCGGGTTGGGGGGGGGGTAGAAGAGAAGCGCGCATTCCTCGCCGCTTGCCTCGCGCGGCTTTGTGCGCCTGGCTGAATTCCCGCGACATTGACAAGGAGAGCAAAGGCGCTGAAAAAAAGCGCGTGTAACGAAGAGAAAAAAAAAGAAACGGGCAGACGACGGCGTTGGCTGTCCTCGGCCGAGGCCGTTAGCTTGTTACGCAAACCCAAACACAGCTTTTTCTCTCTCTCCCTCTCGCGCTCGTGGCTTCCCCGCGTGGCAGCAGCAGGTGAGTCACGCGCGCGCGCGCTCACTCGCGGATCCACCGCTGGAGATTTATGGCCTCGGAATCGCGCCCGATGAAATTCCCCGGCCGGCTGCTGGATTATCGGGGCTGCCCCGGCCGCCGCCGAGCGATCGGCCAAAGATTTAACCCGCCTCTCTTTACTCTTACACGCGCACGCACACTACGGCGCGATTCTCGCCAGAGGCTATTATGATAACTTTACGGAAGCTGTACCTGACCCTACCCCCCTTTGATTCCCCTCCGCCTTACGACCTGGGCGATCGCAAATGACTAGACTCTTTCTCTGCCATTTTTAATAACCTTATTTTATGGGCTGCGGGATGAAACACTGGGCAGCGGGATATTTGTTCTTCTGTGGTCGCGCTCGGCTATGCAATGTACGCGGGATTAGTTTAATGAATGATTTATGTCTCGAAGATGCTTCCAGCGTTTGGCCTGGCGGGAATTTGATAAAAAATCGTGATTTAACACGTTATGTCACAGCAAGTGCTTCCTACCTTATATTATTATTACAAACACGTTGAGAAAAAGCTTTGAAAATTTATCAATATACTTATAATGTTAGTCAGGCGATTCTTTAAACTACGTAATCTCTCGATTTCTCAGTGATACAGATTTATTAAAAAAAAAAGAACGATATAGATATTTTTGATTATCGCACCAGATTACCTAGGAGACCTAACGCAGCGAGTGTCAGAACTGATTAGCAAGTCGATGATTACTACGCGGTACTTCCCTGCTTGTAATTACAATCAAACGCCAATAAAAAAAGAAAAACCTCGTGCGTTGCATTGTCTCTTGACAATGTGTACAGGCGCGCGCGATCAAGCGTGAAGAAACTCGTAGCATTGCCTCGGCTACGAATCTGCCTTGCAGCAACATAATACGAAAAAGCACTTGTAATCTAACATTTCGTTACAGACGTTCCTCGTTCTTCTTTCTTTTTCTTCTCGACTCCAAAATATTGACACTGTGCACTTTTACGAATCCTGTGGCGCAACTTCAATCGTTAGTTCACAGCGCACAGTTGCGCAACGACAATATACGAAAACATCAGCGTTATAAATAGCAGATTTCTATAGGCGTCTTGCGGATCGCTTGGGAAAAATCCGAGTGTCGGTGTAACCGGTCAAAAATGACTTGGACTTTCAATCAAACGAACAACATCCGCGTGGAGCTCAACGAGGCAGGAGATCGTGAACAGGGGCGAGAGGGGGGGCTAGGGGCTGCGAAAGCGTCGGGGCGTTTGCCAGATAATCGGCCGGACGGTTTGAGCATGGGGCCGTCGTGGGGGCAGAGAGTGTGCCGGCGCTCGAGACTGTTATCGAATTAACCTACTGACGAGCCATTCCTCCAAGCCCTCCGCCTCCGACTGCCCTCCTTTCCCCCTTTCTGCGGTCCGTTTTACCCGCAAACTCGTGCAGCAGCAGCAGGAAGGGGGAGAGGGGCAACTCCCAATGCCAAGGTCTGACACTTTGCCGGCGTGTAAGTGCTTGCTGTGACATCCGTACACGCACGAGCTCTCTCTCCCTCTCTCTCCGTCTCTTTCTCTCTTCTACCTGCTATAGAATTGTAGTGTATACGGGGTCGTTTACTTTCCCGACGAAGCCTCGGTGTGTGCGTATAAACAAGCGCCGGATCTAATCGATCCCGGAGACCATGTACGTCCAGATTGCGCTTTATC
>JAPYYQ010002340.1:0-20128 GCA_030522585.1 Anagyrus pseudococci
CGCACTGCGGCCTGTTACGATAAGTTCGGTTGATGGCTGACGGCTCGTATACCGAAAGGTGGTAGTCGTCTAATAAAAACCCAAATACAAATACAAATACAAATACATTAATTGTCTTCTTCGTTATTTATGCCTTTGTCTTTGCACTTTGCACTATCGGATTAACTTTCTCTTTTGTCCTGCAGTTTCCTCAAATTTACGCGGATGTTATGAAGTTTACCGGTGAAATGCTTATGGTAAATAAAATTAAATCAAAAAGCGTCAATAATGTAAAAGTTAAAATTGAAAACAGTAAATTAACTTGGGTGCCGCGTCAGAAATAAAACAAACTCAACATAGAAGCACAACACCAAATCTGATGAAATCGAATCAACGTTGCTAAATCGAGTAGCTTCCTTTCCTATACGGCATTGATTCTCTGAACCCATCACGCCTCATTTTTCTCACAAAGTGTACCAGTCCCGAAGCGTCTCTCGAGCCCATAGAGGAAATAGCTTGCCGCAGAATCTCCTCCATTCTTATTTCCCACAGCGTTAGCGGTCAAAATGAGAAGTTTGAGCAGCTTTAAACTTGACCAATAGAATCCGAGATTAGACGCATAAGCCTGGACGTGTTCAAACTTCCTGCGCGTACTACTGCACTTTGACAACTTCTCGTCACCTGGTTACTCCTGGCCTTGTCGACGTACGCGATAATGGTGTCGCCCAACGCGTTTGTCAGCCTACCCAAATGGATTTAAACTCTCCCTCGCTGTAGCTTCGAAATTTGGTCTTCAAAACAAAGTTTAGATCTTTTCGGACCGTATACTCCGTGAAGAATTTACTACGCTACATTGCAGCTGTTGCAAATCTGTAATAATGATTGGCGTGTTAATTGCTAACCTGTGCTAATGTCAATAATCAACGATTCTCCAACCGGGATTATGCTCGGTAACTTTAAGATAACTTCAACAAAAGTGTTGTCTATGGATAGCTCGGAGTTCAAATCTAACTCTCCTTAAGAGCCACTCGATCATGCAAGCAAAGACGATTAGCTGGCCCAGCTTTCGATTCATTCGTCGCAAGCAAACAAACTCGGTCGCACAGTAGTCCATAGCCTTCGGAAATGAGCTTTCCTCTCTCAACGTTCTAATCACGTCTGATCTAATCGCCTCTCGACATTCCGATTCACTTACAATTCCAATTTGGGTAATCAGTCGTGCGCTGCGCGACGGGAACCCAGAGGTGTGCGACTCTCGCAGAGCAGCGGACCTGGAAAACTTCGACAAGGAGCGCCTCCGAGAGGAAGCCAGAAACGCGTTCTGGTGAGAAAACTCGGCACAAACTGATTAGTGGCAAACTTCGTAGCAGACGTGTCCGCGAAACGTTACCGACGATTCCTTCCGTCTTCGCTTTCTCTCTCTCTCTCTCTATTTCTCCTCGGAAGTGTGTGCATTATTAACGCGTGTGCGAGCAGTCAGACGGACCAAGTTTAAAAGCTGCTTAAGGCCACCGGAACACTACTACTGCGCCTACGAATGCAAAGCTTTAGAGAGGCGGAAAATAGCGGAGACGATGAAGAGGAATGAAGGTTTCATTACTCGATGCGCGTACGATCCGATTCGATGAAGTTTGAAGGCATAGTTTCGAGTTGGTTTTGTTCGGATGAAGCCAGCTGCTTCGCCGAACTTATTTTCATGATTGAGTAATGGAACAATTTGGAGTTGAAAAAGCTTTGGCCATTTTGAGGATATTGTAATAACAAAGTTGGCTGACTTGATTTTTCGTCATGTGCAATTTGCATTGGACATATTGAAGAACTCGTATGTCTACAAGAGGGTTAAGTGGACTTTATTCACGAAAATAACGCAGCCTGGGTTCTATAGCGAATCCAGGGAAATATCTCCTATTTACATTTCTGGATTCGCAAAGTTCGTTGTAATCTGCCAGTCGATGAGGTAACCTCGAGACTTTCAAATGGCCAGCCGACATCTCACTCAAACTACACTTGCTCTACGTTTGAAGTTTCCAAGTTTGATTTAATTAATATTTCCAGCAGCGCGCTCAGTTCATTAAACTACCAAGTGCGCCACTTTTGTACACCGGTTTATTCATCCTTGCGCCCCCTGGACTGTACTTCATTATTAATCCTGGCGTTTTTATTATTCTAACTGAAATTAAAATTGATGAAAAAACTAGTTGACAATGAAATCGGTTAAGAGTATAAGGTTATTGGTGGTAGACTGGGGAGGGGTTGTATTAAGCCGGCACAAGCGATAGAAGTTAAATTAGAGATGGAATCTGGGCGGTATTTCTTATTCCGAAGCAAAATACGGCTTTAATAGAGAAAGGAATTGTATAACTATAGGTTCCTCGCCGGGCGACGGGCTCTCGTTTTTCTTGCAGCTAAAAAATTGCCGCATAAATCCGTCGGAAAAATCGATCGCGAATCCTTCGAGCTAAGAACGTCTCGCTCTTCTCAGTTTCTCCACCATCTCCTTTCCTTCTTTTCCTCCTCCTTATCCAGCTCTTCTCTTTTCGAGTTCACATAAAGCTCTCTCAAAGAGAAAAAAAAGAAAGCTAATTTCCAATCACGCATTCTCTTTTGCCTACTCCAAAGCGCTCACCATTCCAAATGCTTCAGCCCTGTCAAGAGTGCTTTATTATTTTATTCCTAATCCCCGTCCTGACTGCTTCTGCTGCACAGAAGCTTAAGTAGTTGCGATTAATCCCTCGGCTTTCTAAAAAAACCTCTTTGGATTTGTATACCATCTGTATACCTTTTAACTTATCATAGAAACGTTTATGATGAATAACATCCTCGGAGATAAGACGTTTCGGTAAGAGAAAAAAGAGTACCACCATGGAGGTCAATGATCTCTCGCTGGTAGAGCGGAGCTTTTGTCAAAAGGGTCGATTAAGCGAGAAAGGCCGTGATCCGTCGGCCTGTGTTCCCGTGGCAAACTAATAGTCATCGGAGGCTTCGGATCTCGTCTTTGGTAGGCGAGGCGACCTCGTTAAGCACCGAGCTTTCCAAGCAGCTCTCGCTCACTCGCGCGTGTGCATTATGTGACGTCTGGCTGGTCCCGGGCGACGATTACTCAAAAGGTAGAGGGATAGAGAGAGAGAACGAGAGAAAGCCAACGTGATAATCCTCGCGAAAACGAAGATGAAGCGTCGGGCTTAGCTGGCGTTCGTATGCGCGGGAGAAAACAGAAAGGACATCACTTGGCTGCTCTCGGCTTTTACGATCTTTCCCCTCCCTTTCGCTCTTTCTCTTGCTCTCTCTTTCTCCTACCCAACTGCGGCTTTCCTGCTTGATATTTTCTCGCCATCCGTCGGAGGCTCTTTTTTCTTCGGCGTTAGGAGCTTTTTTACTCCCCACCTGTCAACCAGTGGTTTTGCCTGTCACAATAGGAGAGTCAATTGCTCGAGATGGAGCTTGGGATTCTGTCGGTATTGATTTCGTATTCGACTGCCATACACACTATTTGATTTCTGTGAACAGGTTAGCTCGAGTGAATGAAGCTTTGAAAGAGACTTTTTTTTAATGTGGTGTTTTTTAAGCAACTGATGCCAACTTGTACATTTTGGAGAAACAAATTTTAGTATTAGAGTACTCCATAGAATTATTTGAAAAGATGATGAACTGCAAAGGGATTAATTTCTAATGCATTGAAAGCATATATTATAAGGACCTGAATTGATGAGTAATCTTTAAATAAAATCAATACAGTAACGATAAAAATACGTTACAAAAATTTCTAAAATTGTGGAATCGCTCTTTCTTTATAAGATCAGTTACATTTGACAGGTTTGATAATTTAATTCGTTATTTCGTAAGCTAAGGCTCTCAATCAGAATTACAAGCCTTGCGATTAGATAGCGAACGAGAGAGAGGGAGAGAGAGAAAGAGCCCGCATTGATCAGAGTTGAGATGAATTTTGCGAGTATGCGGTAAGCTCGCTTCAGCAATCAAACGCGGCATTCAATATACGCAAAACCCTGACCTCTCTGTAATTAGCAGGCCAAATCGGGGGTAGCACTAATCACTATCTCTCCCTGGCATAGCCGTTTGCGCTTGTGCAGCGATCCCTTCGGCCTCCCTCTATCCCTCCCTTCCTTCCATTTCACCCCCTCACCTCAATTTTACCGTTTGGAATAAATGACCGATTGTATTAAAGTGAAAACTTACTCGGTCGATAATCGTTTTTCGATAATCACCCGCGCGCTAATTAAGCTCAAATTCGCTTGGAGACAATCTCGAGGCGCGTTATAGCGTCTGCATTCTCTCTTTCTCTCTTTTTATCTCGCTCTCTCTCTCCGTCTCTCTTTACTTATTATCAAGTCGAATCCTAGCTGGATATAGATTCAACATTTAAAATTATCTAGTTATTCCACAAGTAAATATAGCGGATCGTTAAATCACTGAGTTTAGCCTCCGTAGTCAGCAGTATAGCAGCCATAAGAGTCGAGCAGTTGAAGCTTATAGCTATTTGGCGTAAAGGAGAGGACGGAGGCTTTGCGCGTGCACACATAGATCGTCTTTGCTTGCGCAAAGTCGCCGTCAAGTCAGAGCTACATCGACGAAATCGAGCCAGTGCATTGGCAAGGCCGAAGCCATAGCGCCCTCCTGGCTGCTTCTCCGCTCCTCCCTCCCCCTCTCTCTTTATGCGAACAAAGTTTCGGCAGGGAAAAGGCGCGCCGCACGGCCCTGCCTCTTCCACATCCCCTCCCAGCAGCATGCCTTATGCGCGCAGATAGCCTGGAACTTGACGCCGCTAAGCCGCCAGCCGTCTCCGCGCTCATGTCGCTCCTATACAACTTTCGCAAAAGTCGTTCGCCCGGACCCCCACCTCATCCCTTACTTTCCGCCACCCTTTCTTTCTCCTGTCTGTCTACGTTATGGGACTTGTGGGTAACGCGTGCGCGCGCCCGCGGACCGGCTTATTGTTGCCATGTTTTCTCTTCGCTCGAAAAACGTTCTTCCCCTTCCCCCCCCCCCCCCTACCCTCTCCACATCTTGTATGTTGGCCCAAGCATTGTTTAACTTTACTTACGCGTCCAAGTCCTATCAACTTGACGATTACTTTAAACAGTTTTGATGCGTAAAATTAGACTGGCTGATCATCCGAAAGCTCGTTACCTCTTGCTCGTTAAATATTGCAAGAAAAATACTTTTATCGCGGCCTACTGGAAAATATTTTGTCTTCTAAAAAGTTACATGAAGTTTTTGATGTATTGCTTCTTTTTTTTCTTGTGGCTCTGAAAAACTATTTTGAGCAAACTGGAGTCTTGTAACGTGTTAGCTTTTTGACGAGCTTTTGTTCGATCTAAAATCGCTCTACATTTGATATATATCTAGGTTTATTTCTCAAGCATAGAGCATAAAGCACATCTATACAAACATAGAGCATTGCAAAATCAGAGTTTTATCAGCAAAGTGAAGTTATATAAGCAAGAGGAAATTTTGAAGAAACCATCAATAGTTTATATTTATCATTCACAACTATTAGATCATTTTTAATTCTCTCAATTTGTCGGACCATTTAATTCGTTACGAGAAATCAATACCGAATAAAAGCTTACATTTCAAATTTAAATCCGTATAGCATTTCCGCTCGTACCTCTCGTAAAGTCCATAAAAATATTCCTCGCTGATCCAGTGATTTAAAATAGCAGATTGGATTAGCATCGCTCCTGAAAAATCCGTGCGAAAGCAAATATAATGCTGAGTCGGCAGATCATCTCGTAACTGCCGCATTATATTTCAAATCTAGCTGGGCAGGTTGACCAAATTTTTTTCTCGCCCGGTCAATCCATTTTTCTCCCTCCACTCGTTGCAGAGCTCTCAAATGACGGTATTATCTCTCGTGCTCGAGAAATTCGAGCTTCTTTGATTTGGCCGAACGGCCCTCGGCAAAGGATCTTCTTTTTAGTATAAGCTTACGGCGCTCCTTATCAATACCATTTAGATAATACCGCCGCTAGTTACAGTCATCGCTATCACACCGCTCTCTCTCTCTCTCTCTCTCTCTCTCTCTCTCTCTCTCTCTCTTTCTCTCTAATTTTCTCAATCTTCTTTTTTCCTTCTTCGTTCGTTTTTTACCTTATTTGCTTCTTCTCATCCTCCTTTTCTCGTAACCCATTGAAGATTTCGCCATGGCCGTTATCACCCGAAGCGATTGCTCTTTTTATCCCGCGATTAGTCGAGTTTATTATCGGCGCGATGTAACGTAATGACCCCCGAGGCTTTGTCGATCTTATCGTCTTTTAAGCAAATTACCGAGTTAACTGAACGACTAACCGCGTTATTAGACCATCGTTTTTAAGTATTTTAATTATTTATGGAATACGACTTGCTTGTAACTCACGACACGAAGAGTAGTGCGTTTCTAATGAAACTGATGATTTATTCAGCGGCAAACGCGACCAATGGGGGAGCTGTGTTATGCAGTTAAAACGTTATCTTTATACTATCGGGCAAAATGAATATTGTCTCTCTGTTCTACGAACATTCTAATAAAATTATTCGAATAACGCATGAAACTTTACATAAATTATAGTGAATATTACCCGATGTACCCGTCATATCCGCAAATATCAATTGAAATTCTGTATTGAATATTTGAAATGTTTCGGATGATTTTAATGAAAATTTTCATCAAATGTTGCACGACTACGAGTTGAAGGATTAACTATTTGGCCATGATTAAACATCAACAATCGGTCAATCGACTAATATTAATTACAAAGCTTGCTCTGCACGAGCACGGAATTTTTTTTGTTACGCAAGTATGCTTCTATTAGCAATAACCAGTCGCCAGTCAAATTTTCTTAATTAAAACGTCCCGAGGTCAATGAAAAAAGTTTCGTATTCTCCAAAGATAAACTCATAAAAAGTTGCCGAGCCATACACCGTAAAATCCGACCTACATATACCTCCAAGCCCGTTGCGCCGAAACATTCCTATATAATATTATTTTCAACGCGACAGAGCGCGAGCAAGAGAAAGAGAAAGAGAGAGAGAGAGAGAGAGAGAGAGAGAGAGAGAGAGAGAAGACTGCCGCTAGGAATTACATTACCATCCTATCCGTAAATTTCAATAAAAGCCAAGATGCCGACAGAAGCAGACTCTACATAACCCAGAGCTCGGGAAGGTTTTAAAGCCCCGTGAGAGAGAGAGAGAGAGAGAGAGAGAGAGAGAGAGAGAGAAAATAGAAGCTCGCTGCCAATGAAAGTCAATGTCGAAGCGAGAGACGGCCGTCAAGCGGCGCCCCTTTACACGCCCGGCGGACATCTCGGCAGCGGGTCGTTTACATTTTTCAGAGGATCAAAAATTGCTGCCCGATACGGTATACCGTCAGCCGCACGTTGCTGCTACACTGTATACGTGTATTATACAATTGCCAGGCTCTCGGCCCGGCGCAGACGCACTTTACGCTCGCTCGAGTTAATTCAATTACGCGCAATCACCGCACGTCCAGAGAACCTCGTTTCCGCCCCCCGAGAGGTGGTAAATTAATTTCCCCCCTTACCCCGTCCGCCTCCTTCTCTCTTTCCTCTTTGCCTCTGGCTCTACGGCGACCTGATAGTTGGCCCGCAGCTCCGTCCTTATATGTACCATCGCTTTCTATCCTCCATATCGAAGTTTATGGCTGCTGTCGATTCCGGTTTTTTTTCCAATAACGCCAGGAAGCGAGCAGACGACGATGATGTTGTCATTCCTTATCGTTTTTCTAATTTTTTTTCTGGGCAACACTGCTGCTTCTCTGATCCACCGAAGCAGCTCTCTACGGCCGTAGGCTGTTTCTACTTGTGTCACGTCACGCTTTCTTCGTAAATCTTATGGTTAAACGCCGTTTTGTTCCTGTGTGTATTCGTGAATTCTACATTCTCTAACTTTCAATAAACCTCGAGCGACATTTTTTTTCTTGAGGTTTTGTCCGGTCTGTCGGACAAACAATAAATGCAAAAAGATTCATATTTCATAGATTAATGTTTAATAAAATCGCTATCGAAATTGTTTGGATAAATTTTTGGAGAAACGCAATGAATATGAAGTTTGTTACGTGACTTTTTTAAAATTACCTATAGCCATCAGCATTCTTTTTCAAAAATTTTTTCCTTATCCACACCACTGGCAATTCTCAACTCGAAATAATAATCTTAGATTAGAACAATAAATAAGAACGATAAAAACAGCACTACGTACAGACCGTTTGCATTATGATTGAGCGCCATCGACCCGCGTTATCCAACACAAATCAAGAGAACGGCTATCCTGTAAATAACCGTGTAATAAAAACAACTGCATCTAACTGTAAATGCCGTCATAAATTCAGCGGGACCTTTACTAGCGCGGCTAGTGTATAGTTAGGTCGAAAAGCCGCGAGCAGTCGCGAGATTTATTCGGAAGACGGTTCGCGAGGGTGGTATGGTGGCTCGGGGGAGGGCGCATGTGTATACAGGAGAGAAAGAGAGCAGCGCAGAGAGAGAAAGTCAACATCGCTCACGGCTCACTCTTGCCCCGCTCGCAGCGCCGAAAATGACATAACCAAGAATAACAGCAGGCCCTCTTTCTTAATACCCGGGCGAAAATCTACTTGCCGAGGCGGTGGCGGCAGCGTCGGGCCAGTACACAACGCGTGAGTAGTGAGGTCAGTTTCTCGCGGCCACTGTAAGTCCGAGAGAGAAGGAGCTCTCGGCATTACCGCGTAATTAATAGCGCCTCCTGACGCTGGGAGTTTCTTTTTCTCCCTTCTCTCTCTCGGGATGTGGAGTCGGAAAAATTATTGTTATTGTCTCCTCTCCGTATAGTTCTGATGGCCGAGTAAACGCCGGAGCGGAGATCAGCTGTTTAAACAAGTAGATTCACGTCCACATGCAAAAGACGCGCGCGCGCGCGGTATTTCGAAATTTTCTCGAAGGATTGCAGTCGCAATAAAAACGAATAGATCACTATTATAGTTTTCGGCTTTTTATCCATAGTCCCTCCATTTCAAATTTTATCGCTCGAAGGTTAATCCTGACAAATTGCAAGAGGCTTTAAACAAAAGCCCGCGCGTGGCCGCCGTTAAAACCTGTAACGCGCGTCGTTCGTCAAAATTCTAACTTGAAAAAGTTTCAATTATGCAAGGACTTATACGTATAGGGGAAACGTGGCTTTATTTTGACCGAGACTAGTCCAAAGTGCGACGTTTTATTCCATTTGCGCAGTAGCTGGGTCACCCTACCTGCGTCAAGCTGATTTAAGATCAAACGAAATGCGGAAGCTTTGGCGAGCAGCTGACTCTCGCGTTCTCTCTCTCTAGGTTTTTCATGCGCAAATCAACAAGGACAGAACAGCACCGCTCCTCCTTCCGCTAATTAACTTTTTCCCCCTAACGACTCAAGGCTTACTACGAGCCTCGTGCCCGTGAACGTTGCTGGTTGCCGAGACGAGAGGACGGAGGAAAAGTGGTCGTGGGTGGGGGAGGGGGTGGGGTATGTAAGGTCGTGCCAACTTCAGGGCGCCACAGGCCGGCAAACTTTTGGCGTGGGCGCTTGGTGGTAGCTTGGCAGGCCACGAGCACGACTCGGCGCGCGATAGCACGTTCCCATTGACGGCCGTAAAGCCGTGGTTAAGCGATTCGCTCGTGCCTGCGCCCCTCCTCCTCTCCGCCCGTTTCGCACACCAATGTCGACAGTTACGGACCTCGACGGAGCTTTAGGGTGGCTTTTTGCCCCCTTAACCTCATACCTTTCTCCGTTCAGCACCCCCTCTCTCCCCCTTCTTCACTTCTCTTGGGCGTTAACGTATGCTATTACCTCGGGAGACGACGCGGCGATGGTGACGCTTTAATTCGGATTACGCGGCTTTATCGTCTTTTTATTACATGTTTGAATAAACACAATTGCCGCTGCAGCCCGCGAAAACAGCTTGATTTCGAATTACGGCTTTATCGAGACAAAGGATGGTAGAACCGGCTTTTTTTTTATTCATTGCACGCCTGGCTAATGCTACGCGCGCGATAATCACGATTACGAGCGATTAATTGGAAAAATCTTTCGTACAATTTAAAAGAATTTTATTCGATTCGATGTTTAAATTCACCTGTTTTATTTTCATTAGCGCCCGTATCGGTTGAACTATTGTGATATCTTTGCGGACATTATCAGACTAAAATATTAACAGTTTTTTCAACGTAATTGTTTCTTTTTCCCTTTTATCCGTTCAGTTGTATTTTTTCAATAACAACTTCGACCAGTGCTTTTTTGTTAAATTCAATCCTTTCGGGAAGAAATTTATCAGTACCTACATATGCATGTGTATTTTATTGTTGATGTATTTAATGTATTTATAAAAATCCTTATTGATTATACTTACGTAAATTGCAAAGCTGATGCGCTACGGATTAATCTACATTGTGCCTACGGTTATTCAATATAGAAGAAAAGAATATTTTCTAAAATATCGGATTTCTATTAATTAATCAAATATAACAGCTTATTTTACGCGCACCCTAATCTCGTTCCATTTTAAATTTACTATTGACATACACAGATGCGTGTCGATCATAAATCCATTCGATAAAGGTTATTTATAAATAACCTTTATAAAGGAAAAATTTATGCGCATTTGGTAACGTACCAAATGCGCATAAATTTTTCCTAATCATTTTTATTATGCTCAAATTCACGGTGTCCCGCTGGAACTCGATATGAAAATTAGCCAAGCTTACGCGCTTGCTTATCTTCAGAGGTCGGAAATAATATTATCTGCTCGGCACGCAAATCACGAAAGGTCTTGTCGTGCGCGCTACTACGCCCGCTGTGGTAGCGTCAAGAAGACATAGTTATACTGCGGCTGTTCTACGATGGCCCCTTATCCCCTGTCGTCGTCGTCGTCACCCTCGTGCTTTTACACTCTATTTCACGCCGGGTATGCATTCACGCGTATTCGCAATGCGCGTACGACACACGTGAAGGATAGCTTTCCTCATGAAAATAGGTTTTTTTTTATATTTTGGCAATGCATCAATTAAAATTTGTTTTCTTGAGTAAGAAAATACATGCCATTATTGCGCCGGGTAGTTTTTGATTCGAAATATAATATTTTTGCTCGTTTTTGCAATTTGTTTATTAGTAATTAAATTTTGAAACGGAGTCCGCACATTTTTACTGTTACAGTCTATTTTCAAGGCAAAAACAAATTTTCCACGAATTTCAAATTTAATCATTTTTGTTAAGGTTTCGTGTACTAATTGTTGATACACATTTGTACAAAAAAGAAATCAAGTAAACAAATAAAAACAAATAAATAGTCGCTCCATCAAACGTCTCGTTAAGACTTTCCCTTGGATCATTGCAAAAGGAACAAGCACACGAAAAGTTCCCTCCCTCACGATTGCCCGAATTTTCCAATCGATCGCCCTTTCGAAGCTTACTACCCAATAAAATGAAAAAAAAACCTTGAGAGAAAGTAAAAAAAAAATAAAAAACTTTGGAACAGTATACTCATTATTGAGGCCTGACCTCGGTTACTTTTTCTTGCCTCCCCGCTGTCAGGAGCCCTCAAAAAAGAAATTCGCATTCACTGACCTCGTGAGAGAGAGTGAAGGGCGAAAGGGCCGGGGAGAGTATGAGGGCCCGAACGGCTAGAAGCAGAGAGAGAGAGGGGGGGGGGCGTCGTGCGGGCGCGGGCTGCCAATTGCCGATTTAACGCACGAATTGCCCGTCAGCGCCGCGGGCAGTTTGTGCGCTGGCGCTCTCGTTCCGTCCCTCTTCTTCCCCAGCGTCCTTCCTCGACCCTTTCAATCCCTGCCTTTACAACTGGTGTAATTACTCGCTGCTAGAGCGAGACAGAGAGAGAGAGAGAGAGCGGGCGGAGGGGGGAGAGGTATCGTAGAGCGCGCGCAGGGCTTGGGTATCAGCAGGAAGCGGCTCTTTCTCTAGCGCTCGTGAAGCACGACTTGCGCCGCCGCGTTAACGAGGCTACGAGGAACGTCAATCGCCACTGGCACGTCATACGCCCGGGCTATCCGGGCTCTCTCTCTCTCTCTCTCTCGCTCCAGTCCAACCCCTTTTACTCCTTCGTTCGATCCTCCTCGTGGTTGCTTTTTTTTCTCCCTCTCGCGCGCGAGGCTTGTCCGGGGCTGATCCCTGTTTTTTACGTCCCTATTCGGAGAAGGGGGAGGAATGGGTGGCGGGGGATGGAGGAAAAAAAAGAAAACATATTTTATGGATATTTCGGACGCCCCGAGCGTCGATTTCGTGCGCCGCTGGGTTTCATAATGGCCGAGCAAACTAGGAGGAAAGTTCGAGGAAACGAGAGAGACTGCGCGCGGGAGAGAACATTGAGGACTGGTGAGAATATTTATTTTCATTTTGGGGGATCAACAATAGTTTCAAGCGTGGCTTAAATTTATTTTAAAAAATCCAACGTTGTTAAAATATTAGCAAACATTAATTTTTGATAAATTGAGATACAAGTTTTTAATAAAATCCGACGTTATTCGGTATGATGTTGTTACGAGCATTAGACGTTTATGAACTAGAAAGGTCATCGAATCACATTGTACGGTTTAATTACATGTAACGTGCGCCCGGTTAATAATCGTCGTCATTGATTTGACATTTTTAATGGCCTACGACCTACTGTAACCGAATCTAATCATTAATCTAATTTCAATTAACACACATTCAACAAATGTGACCAATCGTGCTTATTATCATAATTACTTAGCGAATATCAAAATTTATCCGCATATCGGTAATCACGCAGCTATGTCAATGCTGCGTGTAAGGGCAGAAAGAAAAATATTGTCCGCCGAAAAATATCCCGAGGAAAAACAAGTGATACGAGAATAGAAATGCTTTGATATCAGCAACGATGATTAAAGAACGAGAGGCGAGCATTAATCATCTCCGGCTTCATCGACCGAGGGCACGTGAATCGCGCCGCCTTATCTGGTCGGTCAGGCTTGGCGCGCCTGAGAAAAGTTTCATCAATATTCCGGTAAACGGAGAGGCCAGTGCCTTGCCTAGCTTTCTTCAGACTACCGATTTTCCCTCACGTCGCGACGATTTTTCCGGTTTTGGTGGTGTAGTATATATACATATACATATATATAGCCATGAGTTACCACTTCGTCTGCCGTTCTTTTGGCTAAAATTATCAGTCTCGAATATTTATATATTCAGACGTTGAACTATAGAATGACAGTACAGAATTGTGTATATTTAAAGGGATTTTGAAGAGTCAGCTTTATCTAACCGTCGCAAGCTCGACCAAGTTGAAAAAACCCTGGTACACCGTGGAAAATAAGTAAGCTGCATTACGTCAATTGAATTTGGCAACATAACAGATCTATTAAAGTTTCAAAATGAGATGTTACATTTAAAGATTTATAAATGCATATGAATTCCTGGATATTGAGTTTAGTAAGAAATTTGCAAATCCGTCAGGCTTTGAGACGCTTGTCGCGGCGTTAAAGGAAAAAGCGACGCCGAAGCGTAGGGTGAAAGTTTCGGTTTATTTGTCTCAACCGCGAAACGTAAAGGGTAAAATATTGGCAAGTGTCACATCAATATTGCAGACCGGTGAAAAATGGCGCGTACAAAGAGCGAGAGAGAGAGAGAGAGAGAGAGAGAGAGAGAGAGAGAGAGAGAGAGAGAGAGTGGGAGGATAGAGACAGATGCGCTCTATGCAGCGACCGTCAGAATCGAAAAGCCGTCTCGTTTTTCACTTCTCTTTCCTCTCTGTCTCTCTGCCAAAAAAAAGAGAGAGAAAAATAAAAATAAAAAGCCGCCGGTGGCACTTGAGCCCTTTTATTCCACGTGCCGCGGGAAGGATCGAGACAAATGAGAAATCCCGCAAGTCGCGCTGCCTGCCCGAGGCTAGATGGAAGAAAATGAGCTCTCCCGGCTATACACTCTATATACCGTAGTCCACGTCTTTCCCAAAAATTCCGCAGTTAGCAACGACCACGCGCGCATCTTGGCCCAACAACCGGCCCGAGACTCTCTCTCGCGGTGTATATAGCCCCGAGTTCTTCACTCGACACACTCGAGGGGTGGTAGAGTGGCGACTTCGTGTGCACTAGCGGCGTAGCTATTTTCCGTTGGCCCAGCAGTGCTGCTGCTGGTCGTCGTACTTCGGCCGAAATGCCGGTCTCTTCCTGCTCTCTCTCTCTCTCTCTCTCTCTCTCTCTCTCTCTCTCTCTCTCTCTCTCACCCAGAGCACGGGAGCCCCCCTGGCGTGTCGCGGAAGTCGTGAAGCCTCGGGAGCGCGACCCCTTACTCGCGCGCGCCCTCCCAATGCCATAGTGTGCGAGGGGGGGGGGGACAGGAGGGAAGAGGAGATGGATAGTAGGATCCGCGGAACTATTTCGAGAAGCCGAGCCGGCGAGGGAGAAGGACGCGAATACCGATGACGCCCGGGGCATACGAAAGCGAATTGGGATGCCACTCTCTCTCTTCTTAGGCTGCCCCCCATCCCCTCTTTCCCTCCTCCTCCTTCACGCCCTCCTCGGCAACCCTATCCGCTCTTTTTCGGAAACTCTTTTACTTAATGGGCTTTCCCTGTTATTTTGTCGATAATACATTCTTTCACGTTTTACAATGTCTCGGACAATGTGTTGGCTTATTTCTCGCGCGCGCGCATCTTTCCTAGCAGTATGCTAATTGAGCAATTTGTATTGAATTTTCATAACATTTTTTTTTATGGTTTCACAGGTCATTAGTTATTTTAAGTTGGATACGTGTACAATTACTCTTGATTGGTTTTTACGCATTTAATAAATAGGTCGTGGGTTTACTGTTAAGATTTAAATTGTAATATGCACATTGAATGGATATAGAATGAAAGAAAAGCGTTGAAACGCATACACACGGCGTTGTGCGGCGCGAGCGGGTGTTTTCGTGTACCGCTGAAAATAATTAAACAATTTTCCGTTTCGCTAATTACTTATATCGACTCAATTATTTATCAGCAATTTCACGAACCCGCTTCTTAAACCCAATAAATTAATCAATAAAAGTACACGACTATTTTTTTTAAAATGCTTTAACGAGATTTTGTTAGCGGCCAATATAATAAGAAAACAGTGTATGTTTCTTAATAATTTATTTTAAAAACTCGAGTCTCGTTATAATTAAGTATCATTCAATCGACGATTAATGCTCAATGCGGTTTGTTAATTATTTAAAGTTACAGGTGTTGAAATAAAATATATGTCAAATATCTTGACCTCTTAAACTAAATTGTAAAATTAGCAATAGATTTGCAAGTTTTATTACAATGGCGCATCTGAAATCGTAAATTACACATTTATTAATGTAAATTTCAAATTGTGCTTTTCGTTGTACTGAAAATTTTTAAATATTATCCAGCATTAACCCTTAGGAAACGATAAAAACCATAAGTACCAACTTATCTCAACGGGCACAATACGAGCGCCTCGTTTATCACCGTGTCCCCTTGAAGCTGACCCTTTGCGAGACATTTCTCGCGCCTCCGCATTCATCCGATTCATCACACCTTGGGACGTTGGTAGTACGTCAGTTCTGCTGGCTCGTCATGGAGACCTGTATGATGAGCTTTCTCTCTACAGCTGCATCATAGCCCATTGAATTCTTGGGGACCTGCAGCTCGAGCTCTCAGGCGCAGTCCGAACTCCTCTGATTTCAGTACAGTCCAGCTGTGTAACACGCACGGCTGCAAGTTTTCACGGTTACTCGACGCTCAGAGGCGCATCCGGAATGTTAGATTTGCGCTTGCAAGCTGCCGTTTGTGGCGTGTAACGCCGAGCACTACGCTAATACTCGTTACGAACGGGATATCGGATATTTTCTATTGAATAAATAATTTTGCGAATTATTCGATTTGATGAAGCAGATAAGTCAGGCGCAGGGAAAGCTATCGAAACCATGCGTATTTGATGAAGCTGCATTGCGCAAATCTGGTGATTCTGAAGTGCCTGCGGAAGCACGAACGGAGGCTTGGTCATGGCGCGACTCTCTTTTGTGATAGTCGACTTGGTTCTTTTGCCCCGGCAGCACTTGCTCCCTCGCTGTTTTGTTCGCCAGGGTGAAAAGAAAAAAAAACGTTTCGGGGCTGCAAACAAATCGAGTAGGCAGATTGACGAGTAGTGCTATAGGACTCGCAGGCAGTTCCCCTTGGTTATTTTTCAACTTCCTATATTTTCTCTCGCGCTTGGAGCCGGTTTTACCGGTAAATTCGCGTGTGTTTCCGGCGAAAAAGTCGATGTGCTCAATAGCTTGTTATTTCGCAGCTTTAAATTTTCAAATATCGAGCTATTCGTATGTTTTTCAATACGTAGATATTTATTAAATTTATTATTCGACAAATTATTACGATTTCGTACAATATACATTTGCAATGATAAAGAATCTTAGGTTTTGACGCATACCTAAAGTCTATCTTTCAAAATTTACCTTTCCGCAATAACGATAAACTAAAAATCAAGGGATCATTTAAAAATTCGTCAATTCCGGCGCGGCGAAATTATTCCCCCGGGCTTTGCCCTAAACTATCTTTAACCGCAACTTTTCTCGGAACTCCATTTATTTTGTTCGCTCGGTAATGAGAAAAGACGCGGCGTGGACCCTCTCTCTCGACTTTGGAAAGTTTTTCATCCTCCCGCGCGCACAATGCTCGGAAAATTCGTGGGCCGTAGTACGGCGTCTGCTGAAAATTCACACCGCAAAGCTTAAAGGCAGCGCAGTTTTGCCCCTGCGAGTTTCTGGCCTTAATTTCGCATTCGGCGGAAATCTTAGCGAGGACCAACGTCAGCCCGACGCAAAATCAGCAAGTCAAGCAGAACCAGACCATGTTGCAGCTGCTCTCTCTCTCTCTCTCTCCTTTTCCATCGCGCTTCGACAGGTTTGGCTTAATTTGTCCTAATTTCCGTTGACTCGGTCGTTTCCGTTGCGGTTCACAATTTAAGACTAGAGATAAATATAGCCGTGATACTTTTCATTTGCATTGAAATTAAATAATATACTTTTAATGACGAAAGTTTGTTGGATGAACATCCGGTTTTGTGTGTGGTATTAAGAAAATCTGATTTTTTCGTATAGTTATCGCGCAAGTAGATGTATACCGGAAAGAAAAAACAGTTCATTAAATTTGCGTCACTGCAGTTTAAATGTTCATTTGCTGTAATGTAATTAAAATTTCAAATTGCTTTTATTTCGGCTGTTTTATCATTGGAAAATACTTGCTAAATGCTTTTAAAGCTACTTTCAAGATAAGTAGCTTTCGAAAGCAATTAAGAAATTGATACGTTATCGAGAAACACGAATCATTTTTTGTAAAATATTTGTATTTTAAAAAATAATATATTTTTAACAAACACTCGTTTATTGAAATTAAACAAAATTCTGTCAGATTTTCATGTGCAATAAATAAAAAAAGACGTAAAATGCGTTGAACTAACAAAATATCGAAGCGTTCGATACACCTGCAAAATATTTATCAGTACTTGGGAATTAAAATACAACAAATTACATAAAATACAGGATAATTCTCTGGCTCTGTAAAAAAGAGAGAATAAAGTCCAATTACAAATTCATACTCACACGAGCACACATTCGTCTATCACTATTTAGTTCGCGCGTGGCAGCCGAGAGAGAGAGAGAGAAAAGAGGTAAAACGAGGAAGAACGAGAAAACAACTTGACTCGGTGGAAAAAACGCAGTGAAATTAAAAGAGGACGTGTGCATGTTATCGGTCGGTGGGAGGAAGGGCTGGGTCAACCAGGACGTTTTCCTCGCTGTTTTTCCCCCAGATTCTTCGGGTACGTCGGGGGGCGGCGGCGGGAGAGAGAGAGAGAGAGAGAGAGAACGCTGGGTCCATTGGCAGATCCGTTATTGGGCGCGATCGAATGTCATGCGGCGGCCGCGCGCGTGCACGGACGGGCTAGATTAATGGAAATTCGGGGCAAGAGTAGGGGTGGGAGAGGCAGATCTGCTCGGCGAAGGAAAAAAAAAGAAGTAAAGCACGCAGGTACAGCCGCCGGCAGCACACGCGTACGTACGCGCTGGAAACGTGAGGAAGGGGGGGGGGCTCCTGCTTCCGGAATTGGGAATCGACGTGCTCGCGGCTCGCTTCGAAACTAATAGCCGGAATGGTGAGAGGGGGAGCTGCGTTAAAAGCCAAGACTGATCGATGGACGCCTGCTCTGCCCACTACGCTCGTCCCCTACGTCTTTTGCCTCTTTGTTTTTTACCTCCCGAGCGCGCACGATTGCTCTTGTCGTGCTTCTCTCTAGGGGAAAGGGAAGCCCGAGTTTCGGCCTGAAGTTAATCGAATAGTATAGACTGTTTTAATTACGCGGATTTGGGAGCTCGGACACACGTTACTCTTTGTGACTCCGAGAGCAGTTAGCTCTCTCTCTCTTTCTGTTGGTACAGCAAGAGCTTCGGGCGTGCGTTTATGCGATAATAAACATGGCGCTAGAATTTTAACAAGTTTTAACGAGTGAAACTTGGCTGTTTTAAATCTTGAGCGAGAGCTTCGCAATGCACTCGTTTGCCCGCTTAACTGCGAAAACTACTTCAACAAAATTGACTCAAGAGCTTAAATAAATTTCATTCAACTAACTCTTCTCGGCAGGCTGCTCGTATACTTTAGTACTTGATAACTTTATAATTTTACGACTCGTAGGGGGAGGGGGAGGAAAAAAATATAAGCTCGTGTTCTCTTAATATTAAATAATTAGTCTCGCGTTTATAGAAATATTGACTTTTGCGACTGTGTCACGCGAGAACCGGCTGGGAAAATTTTAAATTGAGAAATTTTCATTGCTACCATTGTTGATTGTGCTTATTAATAAGATAAAGAAATTTTATTTGAATAATTGATATGAATCTTAATTCTCCTTTTTTCTTTTCAGGTAAGTACACGACGAAAGCAATACCGCCTATGTTAGTGAGTACATTTATTACTTTTAAATTTTTACCACGTTTTTCATATGTGCAATCAAAAAGTATCCTGAACTGACACATAAGAGTGCAAGTGCCAGCGTAAGGAAAAAATCCGCATAAAAATATTACAGCCATACTCGACCTAAAAATTGATCACCTACAGACTATACTATCCCGAGCAGATTCATAATGCTAAATTTAAAATTGCCATGGCTTGCCGAGCAAGCAAAAACGATTGGGGCTATAAAATAAAGCAAAAGATGGAGCTTCAGTCTCGAGAGCCGTTAAAAAAGTTTCGGCTTATCTTGGATGGGCTTTTTCGTGCGGGGCCCTGTTATCGTCCACTGTCGCGCCGAGGGATACGCCAGGTCTACGCGCGCGCACGCAAGAGTCATGCGTCAGAGGTCTGCTGGTGTCGCCGCGTTTACGAGGATCGCGATATCACGACGTTCGACGCACTTCAATGCGGCAACGCGGGCGCGCCTCTCTTGCGCCGGCACACCGCGACTCTTGCGCGCCTCGATGACTTATCGGTCGTATTTTCGGATCAGGCCGGCTTCGGGTCTTTCACGCGCGCCTTCACGTCAGTCTTCTCGTTCTATCTATACCTCGAGAATTTGGATGAGCAATATCGAGGTTTTCTTTTTCATTCGTGCTTGTAAAAAGTTCTTTTATGTGTCGTTTTTTGGTGGTCCATTTCGTAAATAGAAGTGTAATACTAATTTTTTTTTGCTGTGCTAACGATATTCCGTAAATGACAGTTTTGCAAAAGTGACGAGTTTAAGTTTGCGCTGATAAACTTCGACGCGCCGATTACGAATGCTCCGATCGTGCCTACGTAAGGGCAGTTTATCGTCAAGACGTGGACCATTACGCAACTGACTTATGGCTTTGCGTTGACAACAAATGCAACCGGGAGCACCGCAGACGATCGGCCCTACCCGTCCTTTATAGTTACCACCCTCCAGAGACCGATCGCTCGCTATGTGAAACCTTTCCGGTCTGAAATCCACGTTTACGCCAGCAAATCTGTCACAATAACTTAAATGCTTTTTGGCTGGTTCATTTCGATTAAGTACGAAAAAAGTAAGAATTTATTTTGGATATTGCCTGTAGCCGAAACCCTGTAGGAAATTCCAACCATCATATCACCATTTTATTTCGAATAATATACCGAATGGCCATCTTTCCGACCAGCACATCACCAGAAAGCCTGT
>JAPYYQ010002341.1:0-20125 GCA_030522585.1 Anagyrus pseudococci
ATCACAAGAATGTCAGTATATCCGAGCACTACTATGGACTATTGTAATTTTTACTAGAATATTTGTAAAAATTATAATATGTGTTTTCTCAGTGTAGAATACACATTTCCATCAAAAGTATAATCGAGTCCCGTAATAAGCGAGTTGATGAAAGTCAAAAGAGCCTCCCCCTCCGTCCCCCCACTTTTCGTCTGCATACAATTATTTCGCGCACAATGACTGCGCAAGCCTCGCTTATGTACGTCATAAGACACACGCGTTGCTAGGGCATAGCCGTCGCTCGCTGTTTAAAATATACTAATTACTTTCGATGTAGTTTTATGAAACTATAAATTGAATAATTCAACGTTAACAAACTGCCAACTGCTTTCTTGAAAATTGGTGAATATTAATTTTATTGAAATTCGAGAAACGAGTCTACGTTGAATTATTCCCTTGGCTGTTTAATGAGAAAACTGTTGTTTCGCTCGTATACCACATTTTTTCCATTCTCGTAGAATATCGCTACACCGAAAAGACTATGTGTTTTCCCGGCTTAAATGAATTCCCAGCTTTAGGTGTATTCTCCCAGAAAATTGGGAAAAAAATCCAAACACTTTGATGTGCACCGCGGCTCGTGAGCTCGTGTCCATCCATTAACGATTAATCCGGGCAACAATGATCAATCGACAAGCAGCTGGCAATATAATCTTCATTATCCAAATGCAGCGGGGCATTAGATCAGCGTCAGTGTCGGGCCAAGCAGCTCTAGCCCCCCCGCTGCATTTGAATACCATTAATTCATCAGCAGTCGCAGTTCTCTCTCCCTCTCTCTCTCTCTCTCTCTCTCTCTCTCTCTCGCAAGCGCAAATATTGCTTATTGCACGTAAGAGCCTAGGCTCTCTCTTGTAAGCTACACGACGAATCCGTGCGCATTTGCCGATCTACCTTTGCGCCGACAAGGCTGCGGTAATGAAGGATTAGCGGCTCGCGCGTCGTCCCGAAGGCATTTCAAATTAACCGGATGTATACCGAGGGTGGCTGACGGGGAGGCGCACCTGCGACACCGCGACTGAGAGCACCGCGAAAGAGACCGGCTGCGAAAACTCACACGGCAGACGCGCCGCGAATAATTAACTGCGCGCCAGGGCTGATTCGTTGCTAAAGTCGGGAGGAGACTGTCGGCCGGGGGTGGGCTGTAGCCGCAACGGAGACTGATATATGGATCTCCCAGCTCTCGCTGCGATGGATTAATAATCGTCCGTGGATTTCGTTCGTGTGCGTCGCCAAACAAATTCCAAACGCTACTCGTGTAGTAGCGTTGACGTTGCGCAATGTTTGCGAGTGTACACAGTTATTGCGCTTGTAAGTATGCCTGGCAAAACGTGAATAATTATACGCTCGAGGACGTAAGCGCATAAAGCATCCCTTTATGCTTATTGATAAAATCCAAGACTATAATATTGCAACGTTTGGTTTCTCCGTGCAGCAAGCAATGTCGACTCAATATTGACGCGGCTCGCGCAGTGTGCCAAGTCGACGAGTTTTCGCAGTCGGCAGAAAATTATCCGGGCGACGGCGGGATTCAAGGATCGGAAACGAGGCATAAATATGCCCCTCTTTCTTCTCTTGCCGCGCGTCGAGTCAGCCGCGCGCGATTTTCATTTGCACAAAAGCCCAAAGAGAGAATTGCCAATACGAGCATCGAGCAGACCTTGTAGCCCGATCGACCCCACCGAAGGTACAGAAAGAGAGAAGGAAAAAGAGGGAGGGGAGCGATGATTGGCTCGAGGGCTTTTCTACTGCCCCATGAAATTTTACGAGGCTCGTTGCCGGACGGCTTCTCCTCGTGGCCCGCTTCTTTCATTGTGCAAAAGGGCCGTGCGTCGACGGATCCGGGACGGAACCCTTAAATCCGCGAAAAATCGTTTTCTCCTCCTTGCCTCCCTTTCTCTCTTTTTCTTGCTTCCGGGCTTCCCTTTGCTCTCTCTATCCCTCTGCTATTAAGTGTCGTTTGGCCTCTCTTTTTCCTCTCTTTTAACGAAACAAATCGTTTCGAGCTTTACAGGTTTTGCTCTTAAAGACTTTTTAGATCGTTTGGCCGAGGCATTTTTAATTCGCCAAGCCCAAATGGTTATAGTTACACTTCGTTCGGCTAGGAATCAATGATCCTACATTTTTTTCTTCTTCTTCGCCGATTATTAGTCGCAGTAGCAACTCAAGCGTCCCATCAGCCCCGCAAAACCTCCCTCTCGGCCACTTAACGAGGTCGTAAAATTTTTTCATTCCCCACTATATACCGCGCCACCGCTGCAAGTAACTCGGGGGAAAAAAACGTCTTCCAACAAGAATACCCCCTTAGTCATATCCCTCTCTCGGTCAGTTATCACGCGAGGAAGCTCCGAGTTCTCGCGAGAAATTGCGTTACATAGACCGACAAGTCCCAAGAACCTACGGCTTTCCCACAAGTCAAAGAGAGATCGAGGGAAGGAGCCGCGAACGGGGGGTAGCTATCCCCCTCCGGCGTAAATATCGTAATAACAGGCCGTTTTCCAGCTACCGGGCCGCGCCCATTCAACCTGCCGCCCTTCTTACGTCTGCGGTCTCGCCCCATTGTGATTTCACCCGATGCGCCCCTCCGTCCTTTACCCCTGCCGCCGTGCATCCTGCCTATTGTTACATCGGCGCTCCAACGGACTGTACTCGCTAAACGGTCACTCCCTCGCGCTCTCTCTCTCTCGTCTACTAGCCCTCTTTTCCGGCCGGCTCTCATTTACCACGGGCTCCGTACTTCGCGGACCAAAAGGAACTGCCCCCGGCTCGAAAGTACCCCGATGTACGACGAGTCAATAGTTCGCCAAGCGCGCTTGCACGGAGAAAAAGAAAACATTGCGTTATACTCGGCAATAAAATCAGAATACGCATATACGCACCTGCTCTCTTGCATTGGATTTCTTTGTAGCTCTTTATACCTACACCGGATTGGAGGGAGATATAGAGTGAAAGGGTTGCTCGAGTAGCCTTCTTACGAGGCATCGATGAGAGAAAAAGGTCGATGAACTCTCGTGTGGCGAGTACATAGCCAAGGGGCTTCTCGATGGGAAAGCAGCTGGGACCGGATGCTGCTTTTCCGCGGAGAGAGCTGTAGTCGGCGTATCTAGTTTTAGCAAACGCCTCGGGTCCGCGCGAAAAGCCGGTCGTTAACGCCGGGGAAAATGAACAATGGACTAGTGGCTCGAGGGTGGCTAATTATATTTTGACCTGCAACAAAACCAAGTTTTCATTATTTATGGTGTGAGAATTGCGCGGTAATTATCCGCTGTTGTTGTTGATTTTTTTTTCTTCAAGGGATATATGTATACACTTAGCGCCGCATAGACGCATATGTTACGTAAGCTTGAGAAAGGGTCAAACACTTTTCTAGCGCTGAGTAAATCGAATAAAATAGGGGGCGAGGTAAAGGGTTGAATTAATAAAGCAGACGAAGTACCGTTAGTCTTTCGACGAACGTAATGCGTACATACGTGTACGTGTAGGTGTATACGTATATCGGAAGAACGTGCGAAAATCGTCCGCTCTCATCGGCCGGCAATATGTCGCGGACTCGGCGAACCTCGAAGGACACACGAGAGCGCGAGTGCCGAGTACAATGGAGTCGGTGCACAGCTCGCTGAGCGGCTAAATAGTCGGTTAGCGCGGTGCATACCGTTCTGCGGTGTACTATACCGCAAGCGAGAGAGTGTCCTTTTTCCCTTCGTCTTGTTCTTATTCTTTTTTTTTTCACTTTCTTCCGCCTGCCATGAGAAACTAGACTCTTGGTTGTACGCTCGATTGTAAGGCAGCTGTCGTAGTTCGCTCCCAGGCGACATAGCCATTGATTCTGGCGATAATAAAGTGCACGAATTTCTAAATGGTTTGTACTGCTAATTAATACTGTATTAGGAGTAGGTATATGCTAGCTGGTGTGCATATGCATATACTATATGCACACCTACTATGCATGGTTATCGAACTGTGTACTCACTCTCTCTCTCTTTTGCCAGAGATGGAATATCAATTCGATGAGTTATGGTGTGGCAAGGTGTAAGAGAGTCATACTGAATGTGCAGGCATTTGTCCGAAATTCATTAAGAATGCAGCATTATAAGAGCACATGTTACGTGCGTTAGCGGTTTAAGTATGCTACATAAAGGGTGAAGGTAACGTTCCTCAGGAAGAACCTTGGGATAGGGTTTGGCATATTCTTGGGTGATTTCAAGGTCACAAGACGCTCATTACAGGTTAACCTTGCAAATAATTTGTATTGCCTGGTTAAGCTCGAACAAGAACATCTTATACATCCCACAGTATTTTGACTTGCATCAATAAACGTTAAAAGAAAATAATGCCGCGTCTAAATCATTGGGCCAAAACGCCGGAACCGCACGCGGACTGTAGGTAGTTAATTTCGAACATATGCCGTCGGCTGAGAATCGATGCCCCGAGCTCCTTGAGGAAAATAAAGGAGTACTTAAGGCTCTATATTTAGGCAAGCGTTGCATATCGAGCGGGCGTAATAAAACGTCGAAAAGAGAATAACGAGCTTTGGTATTTCCGATCTGAGGTCGCCGGCTAGACTTTTGGCCCGTATGTCGGAAGCCTCCTAGTCGATCATCGCGCCAACCGGCTCGCGTGGCCTACACCGTGAACTGCCGAGGAATTGGGCCACAGCGAGAGGCTTCCCCTGCCCACTGGTGCGTGCGGCACACTCAGACGAATATAAGTTTAATGGTTTCTTTAGCTATGTGTTGTTTGGGTTTGCCTGTATAACGTGAGTTTGGAGAAACTCTTTTTTTGAAAATGAATCTGTTTGAAAAGAGATAAGGGTATAATGTTTGAGAACGATTAGGAATTTTTTTTTTTCGTAGCTTGGAAATTTGTTTTATTTGGCTCGAATGTTTACTTGGAGAAAAAAAACAGTCGGGTATACATCGGATGATTTCAGTGACGCATTCGCAGGACGACGTCAGATTTAAAGACAGAAATAAAGCACGTTCGGTTTTAACTCGCGCAGACGCTGGCGGAATAAAAATTCTTATGATAATTGCTGTAGGTCGTTTTGGAATATTATTAAAAATAATAAATATGTTGTTTCTTTCTCATTTTTAAATCCTAAAATATCCGCACAAACGGCTTTTTGAATGTCCAACGATTTTCAAGATGTATCTTACGCACTTGCATAACTCTTTCATAAAAAGGATTCTCGCTGATGGCACGCGTTGAGCACGAGCGCATCACGTGTTTTTACAAAAATAACAGTAAAAAAAAAGTATAGCGAGAGATAAAGAAGCTTCCCGTAGAATCGAAAAAAAGTACGTAATGGCTAAACGAAAAAATAAATGAATACATAAATTAGCTCTACATTTTATTCGCGCAGAAATGAATAATCAATCAATCGAGTTTCGCTATGCGCGAGACGGCCTTCATTTAAAATCCCCCATTCCTCCTACTTTGCAACCGATCTAGCTGTTGATTCACGTTCAAGGTTATCCAAAGAAATGACGTCATTCCGAAAGCCGACGAACGGTACCGTTTTAGTCGAAAAAACAGAGAGAGAAAAATAAAAAAAATAGCGACACATCAGACGTGGAAGCTTCAGCGGATAAAAAAACTAAAAGACTAGTCATTGTAATCTAGTGTGACTTCATGACGTTATACCGATAGGGGGAAGGTATATCGTCTAAGCGGAAACGCCTATGGCATTGTGTACGTCGGCGTATAAGCGACAGCAGCCACGGCAGGTTCGCTAGCTAGTGTAGTTACGTTCTCTGGTTGTTCGGGCGTGACTGAGCCGGTTCCTCGCGCGCACTGCGCTAAAAGGTGCCTGGTGGAAGCCTGTAAAGTGTGCCTCCGCCCGTGTACGTGTGGATGCGTGCGTGTGTACGTGTGCTTGTGCGCGTACGCGTGTGCGAGAGAGAGAGAGAGAGAGAGAGAGAGAGTTCATGGCAAGTCTTGGGCTCACCTTCTCCCCGCAACTTCGCACAACTAACCGACGCCGTGTGTATAAGATCTCAGCGCCTCCAAGTGGCGAGGAAGTTGCCGAATCGTCATGGATGTGAACCATGAGATTTGAGGTTACCGAGCCGACAACTCTCTGCACGTGTCGGGGGAGTTCAGTCGCCAGAAGGCCCGCTCAGTAACAGTGATTTTTCTTTGCCCGAGAAAGAGAGACTATAAGGTCAGCTGTCTTACCTTACCCTCCGATCGCATATTTTTCCAGTCGTTTTTCTCTCTGTCTATCTCTTTCTCTCACCGCTATGCTATTCGTTACGTAGTCCAATACGCGCGGAAGCCGTTATATCCACTGTGCGCGTTCGGAGTTTGTTTTCACTTTGAGAATGCACATACGTTGCCGGCCATACTTTTTAACTGCTAACAATGAGTCTTTGCGATATTGATACTTATTCTCGGGGTATCTAATACCAGGCTAATTTTATCATCGTATATGGTATCAGCAGGAGAAAAATAATATTATTTTTATTATTACTATATTAGTTGAATCTGCAATAATTGCATTTTTGATGCTGCACATCGCAAAATTTAGCTTGGATAAATTAACGTGCCGAGTAAGAGATATGAAAATTATGAAAAAAAATTTTTTGCTTGTGTTTACAACGACGATTTGGAAAATTTTTCGCAATAATATGTTTTGCAAATGATAATATTTTAAAACTATTATTAGTTCATTCGTCGATTAATAATTAATTACTTATTAAATTGAATTAAATAATAATGTTAAAATAAAATGCTACACTTTAAATGTAAGCCTAAAAAAAATTCGTATTTCTATATTTCTTTAGACTTGGTAACCACTAAATATAAGTGTTTAAAAAAAAAAAAGAACTTACGTTAGTTAAAATAGAAAATTCGTAGAAAATCTAATTAAAATTCCAGCTCGGACCTTTTTTTTCAAACGGACGAAACGAAACCTCGGTAGAGATAGAACAAGTGTCAATCGGAATGAGAAAGCAAATGGTCACGTGCTACGAATTTATTATATCCCCACTCGGCGAGCTCGGGCAGAACTTACCTCTATCACTCATCGGGGAAAACGTCGGCTTCCCGCCACAAAGTACAATCTGTAACCTATAAATACAAGTATTTAACGATTGAACAAGTCGCGCGGTCAACAGTTGGTCCACCGCGGCCGAAGCTCGCGTATCTCTCTCTCTCTCTCTCTCTCTTCAACACTCCTCTCTCACTCTCTCTCTGGCTCTTCCTCTCCTACTTTCGTCGGACACCCGTTAAAATTGTGCTTATTCGTCTGTGCAGTTGCTCCAGCTGACCGATTCAACGATTCAACATGAGTTTCGCCGAACTTTACCACTATTACAACGTGGAGCAATCAGGTAATTTTCGGCGAAAAAAGTGATTGCTGTGAGTTTATCGAGATTCATTGCATACGTGACACGGTGAACAAAAAAAAAGTCAAACTCTCGGTAAATATATCGATAGAGTTTGATTTTTACGTTGATACCGAAAATTTAATAAAGTGATCATGTGCAAGAAGAATAAACGTGAAATGGGAACATTAAAGATTTCGTGTGATAAGATTTTTTTTTAATTCAAAAACATATGGTCTCGAAAAGTATTTATAATTTCGAATGTATTAATCGTCAATTAAAAAAGCTTACTTTATGTATCTTATCTCTTTTTTTTCTCACACGACAGATCCACGTATGAACCACTGGTTTCTAATTAACAATCCGTTTCACCTCTTCTTAATACTATTCGGCTACGCCTATTTCGTGTTAAAATGCGGACCGAAATTCATGGAGAAGAAGCAGCCGTATTCCCTCAAGACGTTCATCTACTTCTACAATATCTTTCAAATCGTAGTCAATGTGATCATTGTCTACGGCTTTCTCACTGTCGGCCGATCGATAGGCGAGCTCAGCTTGGGATGTGAACCGTTACGCCAAGGCACCAAACCCGAGGATTTGATGGTAAATTTATTTTCTACGCTTTCAACGCGCCATAAGAATTGCAGATTCATTACTTTGCTTTTCAATTTAAAATCGTTTAAAAATTAATTTTTATCAGTGTTAACGTTATTATGAATCTATTTTTTTATTACTTTTTTTATCACTGGTTTTGAATGTCGTTTTTTATGTCGTACCCTCGTGTCAACAAATAAACGCCTGAATTATATAGCGTCTGCGCTCGCAATCTATGCGCCCAAAAAAAAAACATTATCGCTCGATAAGGAGTATTGATTGAAAAAGCATTAAGTTTCCAAGAACAACATTTTTTTCGAAAACTCCATTATCACAGTATACTAGTAAATTACATTTAAAAATTTACATCGACTCATCAATTATAATTCGTTATTGTTTCAGTTTTTGAGGGTCTGCTACTTAACTTTATCCGTCAAAGTCATCGATCTCATCGAGACAATGGTCTTCGTATTTCGAAAAAAGAACAACCAAATCACCGTCCTCCATGTGTACCATCACATCAGTACGGTCGTCGTGACGTACGTCTGCGTTAAATATTTCGCCGGAGGTATGACTGCCATGCAAATGATAGTCAATGGCACTGTCCACGTTATCATGTACAGTTACTATCTACTGGCTAGTCTCGGGCCGGTCGGCCAGAGAATCGTCAGGCCCATCAAGCCTTACATTACGCGAATTCAAATTGTAAGTTAATTTTGAGCATATACATTTTAACGTACTGCGTTTATCGTCATGTACTAATTGAACTTACTTACAAACGTTATTGTTTTCGTTTTCAGGCCCAGTTCATATTTCTTGTGGCACATCAATCGCAGGCTTTCCTTCCGTCCTGCCCATTCCCAAAGAAAGCACCGGCGATGATTGTAGGCAATCTTCTCTTGAATCTCGTACTTTTCCTCAACTTCTACAGGCAAAATTACAGGAAAAACCACGTCAAGAGCTCATAAGGATTTACTACCCTAGCTTTTAACATTGTAATTGACTAATTTTGTGTATATATTTATGTATATGTCCGCGTATTAGGTAGTAAACATTGTAATCAACGATCATTCATCATTTTTTTCGGCTTTATTGTTAACGAACATCGTCTTATATGCGCATTACACGTTTTGACGTATATACAACAAAAAAAAAGAGAGAGAGAGAGTACGTTGCACTATGTAAAAACAATGCCTTTGCATTGCATTTATTTTTAGACTTTGCATTTCAATTTTTGTACAATAAAAATATTTAAAACATCATGAGAAAAAAAAGTCGTACTGATTGAGCGGAAAATTTTTCCTTCCTCTTGTATAATCGTGTACACCCGAATTGCCGAAAAAGGTACCGAGAATAGCGTGGCAAATATCAATCGATCGCATGAAATAGTCGTTTTCCTTCTGAAAATTAAGTTTGCGCATTTTTCAATGAACCACGGACGGGAATGCACAGGTGATATCCGGGAAACTCTCGTTAAAACATTCGTTCGCCTCGCTTTTTATAATATCGTTTGCAAGCGCGTCAAAGCTCTATCTCATGAGCATTTGAATAAAATGTCAGAGGGTCAAGAGGCAGAGCTCTATACCAACGAGACAAAGAGAGCTTTTGTCGCAAGCTACGCGAGTGCAAAGTGCACGGAGTTCGGTGCGCCTTCGCTATAACGTGCTTGCGCGCGCGCGCGCGCATAAGTGTATCGGTCAGGTGGCTATATAGTGCTTACGAAGCCCCGGACGCGGGAAGGGGGAAGGAATAAGCCAAAGCGGAGACGGCTAGTCGATAAACAGGCGTCGCGCGCCCGACCGCCGAGCCGTGTAGCCTAATAATAACTCAGCGCGTTCTCTCGCACCTACTCTCCGAGGCGACGCTGCAGCGAGAGACGTCGTGCGCTCGTCGTCGTCACAGACGCTCTCTCGCGGGGACGTTGGCCGCGGGCAGCGCTGCTGGGGCCGACGTGACGTAATTCTGATTTAGCGGGCCCCCCTTGCCCCCCTTGAGCGCGGAGAGAGAGCCGCAGGAGAGTAGAGGTGGCAGAGTCCGATCACGCGATGATTTGTGATCGTCAATGCTCTCTCTCTCTCTCTCTCCGGCCTCCCGTGACGTATCTCACCGATCATAATTACGCGCCGAGAGAACGCCTTCCGAGAGGGAGAGCGAGAGCTGCTTGCGGCGCCTTCTCTCCTCCTCCTCCTTTATCTCGCAGCTCTCGGAAACGCTCGTTCAGCTCACGCGACATTGGAACCTATAGCCTGATGCATGCCGACTCCGCCCGCTTTTGGCAGCTAAGATACCAGCAGCTTCATCCGGCTCAGAACGGAGATATCGCTGTATGTACAGATATAGGTTTTTTTTTGCTTTTTTGATCGATTCGGTTTTTATATAGTGGATGGCAGTTTTTTGTTGGGTTATTGGTAAGCTTGAGTAATTGAGGTGCTTATTCGTATGATTATTAGAGATTTGTTGTGAGTTATAGCGAGACTGTTATTTCGTTGGAAAAAGAGTGGATGCAGGGTTGTTTTTTTGATTAATAAATAATATTATTTGTTTTTTATTGAATAATTTAATTCTTATACAATGACGATTGAAATATTTGAATAAAAAATAATGATACGAGTGCCTTGTTTTTGAACCACTCGATTTTTTGAACAAAAATAATGATACGAGTGCCTTGTTTTTGAACCACTCGATTTTATCGTTAAAAAAAACAAGGATGACTTTTTTAAACAATTTCGGATGTAACGGCCTTGCCATTTGTTTGCTTATTTTTTTCGTATCTTAAGCAACCATTGATTTGCGGTGACGTAAACATGATGATACGTAAGCATATCTATTATGTACAACATTTACATTCGCCAATCGAGCGTAGTCGAAAAAATAGACGTTTCAATATTTTTATTGATTATGTGCCACTCGAACAAAAAGAGGCCTTAGTCAATAATTCGTCGTCATTTTTTTTCCACTACACTCGGGCATTCATTTTTTGACATGACCAAATAATGGTCTTGCCTCTCTTGCCTCATTAAACGAGTAAATTATGGTATTTTGTAGTGCACTTATCCGTCTCACTACAGTTTACAAGTGTCAGTTTTGTTTTGCAAATTTTTAAGTGTATTTCACATGATTTAATATAACAGAAAAGAACATTTCAACAATCTTAAAAATTCAAATTATTTAAAACGTTACTCTCAAAATTCAATTTCCCGAGATAAGCAAGATTAATGTGAGAATAGAAATTGACGTTACACGGGTTCTCCCTCTTATCCACGTAACTTTGCCTAGGCCAAATTCTATATACGATCAACAATGCACAGAGGAACAACTTGATCGTACACGGCTTTATTATGATTTCCATCCAAGATAAATCAAACGAGAGACTCGTTTAGCTGTGTCTAAGCGAGACAAAACAAATGTCCCGCGAGAACCAGGGGCTATTAGCGTAAATACGCTTATAACAAGAAGAGCGTCAGGGGGCAAGGGGTTAAAAAGGGGATAAACAGCCAGTAAATTAAGACCACGAGCTGTTCTTAAAAGAATTTCGGCGTGCTTTGTGCCTGCCCGAGCGCAGAGAGAGAGGTTTCAAGTGTCCGTATCCATAGAGTTTACAATACGCACCTTGACACACACACACTCCTTTGAACTTGACCCTTTTCTCGACCTTTTTCATCCGGACAATAAAGTGTGCGCCTGTTAACGCGTTAACGCCTTCATTGTGATTTTCCGGACTCGGACACGGCTCGGAACGTGACTTCTCGTTTCTTTTTTTTTTTCGTCCATCGAATGGTCATTTCTGCGCTAACGCATACATTAAACCGCTCAGGGAAATACTTTTGTTCTTTGTGCTCGGTCGCGCTTTATTTTTCTCCTCGCGCGCGTATATAAATAAAAGTCGAATAATCTTGATTAATGCAATAACGGCCGATGCACGTACACTTTTGCAAAGGGTATATGCTGTTTGATCACCTGGACGCAAAAATAAAAGATCTGAAATACAAATTACATGATAAAATGTATAGCTAATCGAGAATGAGTAACGTACTACGGATTAAGCATGCGCAAGCACACGCGCGTTCATTCAACTCGATTACTCGAATCAATCGGTAAATCCGTAAAATTTCCAAACTCATGTATAAATGCGCCTCTTCCCCACCTCTACCTTCTTCCGCCAATTGAAACGAACAGCCACGCGCAAGCCGCATCGTCGCGTAAACACAGTACAAGTACACGCTCAGCGATCTATAATCGATCATATCGAGTAATCCTTTTCCAAAGCCTCGTCGACGCACTCGAAAAAAAAGGCAGCCATAGCCCAACCGTCGGTGCGCGATTGAATCCCTGTATCTCCATCATCTCTCGGCTAGTTCCTATTCAGAGAGCCTACAGAGGTAACAGACAAGCCAGACAGGCATTCGGAGCAAGCGACTGTCCTCATCATCCCGTACACACACGCGTATAATCTCTCTTCTCTCTCTATGTCTCTCGAACGAGTCGTCGCGTTTCTGCAGGCACTTTCTACCAAGGCCGCGCTACTACCCCTTTCGCGATCGTCGAATTAATCCGCCATTAATATCCTTACCCCTGGGCAAGCGCGGCCAAGCGAAAGCCGGCGCTGCCCGGGGGCCGCTGGCGTAGTAAACCTTCTCTCTAAACAAGCCTTCGTTTTCGGCTTTATAAATGACTGTCTACCTCGTCTCTCTAACCCTCTCTCTCTCTCTCCCTCCTTTCCCGAGCGCCGCCGCCTCGCTCCTCTTTCCGGCTTTTCGCCGACGACGACGACGCTTTGTTTGGCTCCGCCGAGACCCCACGTTGCTTCTCCCCATCCGCGAATACATTTATCAGTATTCATATGAGCTTGGAAATCTATTTCGTAAATAAGTTTAATTTATACATTTGGCAAGAATAGAGAATCTCCGTATCTTTCTCTTTATCTCTCTTTCTCTCTCTGTCCCTCGTAACGCACTCCTGCTTTCGTGTGGACGAGTTGATAAATTACCGGGGGGAATGATATAACAATCTTTTGACGAGCTTGTCAGAAAAGTCTTTGGAGCTAGGCCGTATTCTTGACCGTTTTTACTTCATCCTACATTTGCATCGCGTTGTCATTATTAGACGTGTCTTACGTAAAGCATACACCTATTACGAATACTCATGACTTTACCCGCATGACTAAAACCGTCAATAACAAAAGCACCGAAAATTTCGTGTTGTCGATTAGCTTGTAAACACGACAGAAAAAAAACTCGAGCGAGATACTCAACGGCAAGTCTCAAAAGTGCCATTACTCACGTGCTCGTAATAACCGTAGAGCTGTAAAAAAGTTCGAAGACCTTGGTCATAACGCTCGGGGCACTCAATACACGTCCGGTCGCTCTTCATATCTCCTCACCACGCGACCTCGTCATATATATCCCTCCGTGTCCATCCAAAACGTCCGTCTCTCTCTCTCTTGCTTAGCGGACTCTCATCGCCCGATGTCGCGCGCTTAATGCGACCCATGTATGCATGTACACCAAGGTGATTAATGCTCTATTCTCTAACCTCCTTCCCTCTCTCTCTCTCTACCGCCCCCTTGAGCCGCAAGTCCGGCAAGGGTTGGAATCTCGTCGATTTATCAAATTAAGGGTGGAGGCGCAAGATAAAAGCCGAAGCCGTGGAAAAGTCCGGATTCGGCTTGACTCACGGAAGGAGACGCGACGCCTATCTCTCTCTATCCCTCTTTCCCTTTACAGCCCGTGAGAAATGCTGTCGTGTCGGCCAACGTCCAGTCGGGCCGAAAATTTGCGCTTGACCGTTGTCCGGCGACAGAGAGAGAGCACTTGAAAAATGATGCGCGCATGGCTTATCTGTATCGGGGGCGCGCGTGAATGCTCCGGAGAGGCGTGACGACGGATGCGAGACTGATGCTTGACTCTCCTCTCCATTCTCTCTCTCTCTCTCTCTCTCTCTCTCTCTCTCTCTCTCTCTTTCTCTTTCACGCACGCACGTATACATACGCAGAGGAGCGCTTTGGACTTTGAACGAGATTTTGTTTTCCTTGCTGGTGAGGGTAAGGTGACGAGGCGCTTTTCGATTGCCCGTTAATGCGACGATTTGATTGGACCCCGGCGAGATGGGGTGATTTATATAAACGTTTTGGGGTCAGCCCCGCCGGTACTGGGTTATCCGTTGATTAACGCGCGCCGGAGGCTTTTTGGCGAATTCGCGATTTGTTTATGCTCGATCGAGCGCCAACTTAAAATATGCCAAATCTCCAGCTGTCGCGCGATTTTTTAGCTCGTATCTTCGATCGCAATCAATACGTTCAACTTATGTATACACGCGCATTTCAGACAAGAAGCTGCAAACAGTGGCAACACCAGAATCACTCAATCAGCCTGGTACACGAGCCCTTTTCCAGAAAGCACGTCTGAAAACGCAAACCGACTCAAGTATGCCGTCGTGTCCTATGAAAGAGTGAGAGGAAGAGAGAGAGTGGCAAAAATGGCAAATCGCGAGCGCATAAGCAATAGACTTGGACTGACGTGCCTCCGCACGAGTCTCGGCGATGAAAACACACAGACGGGGAGAGGGAGCGCAGGGTGAAATCACGCGCGACACGCATGAGGGCTTTGCGCGCGGCGTGAAAACGGGTTCCCTCCCGTGGTGCCCCCCGCGTATCGGCTTCCCGTGCAATTTATCACGCTCGATCTGTATTTGCATGCGTCGTCGGAAGGGCTGCCGCTAGAGGCGCGTCATTATGCGCGGGCCATCAGATAGTCGAGTGGCTTTTGAGATGCTCGAGTAGAGAGCGCGCGTATACATAGGCGCGCACAGCCCGCTTACCTTTATCCACGCCGGCATCTCTCTCTCTCTCGCGCGACTCTTCGCACCACCTACCTTCGCTTTCTCTCTCTCTCTCACGCTTGCAGACTCGTTATAACGCAGGCCTTGCTCGCGCGCAAATGTTAACTGATCAAGAGAAAGAGATGGTGCGAGAGAAAGAGGGAAACCTGCTTCCGACGTCATCAACGTCGCAGCTCGTCATCTTGAAAAAATGCCAGCTCTCCGGGGGCAAACGGAGGCGAAACGTGCAGTGTGTGTCTGTCCATGGGGGGGAGGGGAAGCCGCGCCGTAAAGAAACCTTATGGGCCAGCCGTTCTCACCCTTTTTCGGCGCATCTTGATTCTCATAAATCTTGCCTGAAGACCAACACCTAGGACTGACGGATATTTGAATATAACAGACGCGGCACCTCTCGCGGTTTCGTTGTACTTGAACTATTTTAATGTCCTAGTAATGGAATAAAGTTTTTTTCATCTTATTCTAATATTATCGGTCGTTTGATCTATTCTTGTTGCATATAGCTTCTGTGTAGTTAAAGCTATCAAATGCTGTTTACATTTAAAAAAAAATATGTAAATTGAATGATTAAAAAAAAAAATATATACGTTGACGAACGTCGGTTGGTTTGATTTTCAGTCAACATGTATATAGATCATACGGATAAAATGAGCATCGAAACAAATGAGTCTCTACTTTTGAATTTAATAAACAAGCGAATTAACGGCAAATTTTAAATTCAAACTACAGCTGAATTATAATTATAGACACAGTTGATTATAAGTCGGTAGCGCGTCGTAAATAACGAAAAAGTGTATACACATCTGAATTTAAGATAAACTGCAATCGTAGAAATACAAAGGCAAAATTCATTCAAAGCAGCTGTGAGGGGGAAAGAAAGAGGCGTGCAAGGGGCGGGGAAGCTCTGCATAATTCACTCGTCAAATTCCACGGAATTCAGTTGAATTTTAGCGCGAGACCCGGAAACAAATGCCCCTGATTTAGCCGAAGCACCGGCCGAATTTACGAAAAAGCGTTCGCGCGCAAGAGCGAGAGAGAAGTGAGTTGGGCCGAGTGCGGGTGGAAAGCTGGGCAGCGGCAGCGCGTTCCTCGAATTCTTCTCCGCCGAGCGAATATCCGCGCAGTGAAAACGGCTCGTAATAATTCGGCTCGCGGTGTTTTCGCTTTTATTTAATTTATACGCTCAATGCACAGCGGCTGCTTCATCCCCCGGGTCCATTCGAACTTTAGCCATAACAGCAGCGGAGCCCGCATATGAGAGTCGCGCGCGTGCCTCTCGAACTTGCCCATTATCCTCGCGCCTCCTACCTGCGCGGCACTCGCGCGGGGAGGTCGCGCGTTATAACTGTTTGGAGACGCCTCCGGCGCGCTTGCTCTCGCAAGCCCTCTCAAGGTGTGCGGAGGCATCTTAGGAGAGAGAGAGAGAGAGAGCGATCCGCCGCTGACGGGTCCATTAGCGTTATTGGTTTGCCGCGCGCGCTCCTCGCGATTATTAGTTCATTACTTTGGGAGTTTCCCGAGCGGATACTGGTGACTCGCCCGTTACCCCTTTCTCTAGCCGCTGTCCCCTTGTGTGAGAATTAGATACCGTTAATTAACAAGCCTAAGTTTGCTGGACGGCTGGGAGAGGGGACTTGGTCGCGACCTTTCGATGCAGACCTCTACTGCGACCAAGTTGGGATGATTTTCGTGAATTTGCGAAATTCTGGGTGCGCTTTGGAACGCTTACTAAATGTTTTGATTAATTATTAAAATGTTTTCCGCGCGAAATTATTGGATTTTGCGAGAAAATACGTTAAATCTTCGTCCAAATCGTGTGACATAATAAAAGAAAAAGAAAGAACGAAGCGTAAGGGGATGTTAAAAAGTCAACTGTAATTTTTCATTCGTTTTATTACACATCCTCAGACCTCAAGAGAGTCTCATATTTCCAGCCGGTTAGTTATGCGAATAATTTAAAGGCATGTCCATCTTGCACGTACGCGTACATCCAATGAAAATCGCTCATTCGTCACGGCAATAAAACGGCATCCATCATCTCGGCACTCTCAACCCATGCCAAAGGCAAAGACGAAAAGAAAAAAAAAGAATAAACGAACGGGAAAAGAGCCGACAAGCCGGTGGGGTCAGGGCGCAGCTCTCGTCTAAGAATAATTAGCCTAACGCGGAGCCGTGTCATTGGTACACGCAGGACGCGCGTACCGCGTTCGCATATAGAAGCGAATTAGAAGACGCGGAGAGAGAAAAAAAAGCTCATTCGAGACTGCGACGAGACCTGTAGGTAGGAATACGAGTTCCTCCTCCCCTGCAGGGCACATAAGCTCCGTCGCGGTTTTTCTCTCACGCGAAGGTACACGCGCGCGGAGACACGACTCCTGCAGCCGAGAGCGCAATAACGACGGCGAGAGTGTGTGCGTGGAACGATTTCGCGGCCGACTCCGGGTGCACTCGTAAAAGTGCCTTGGCTGAGCCGGCTTGGACAACGAGCAAGGGAGAGAGATGCTCTCGGACATTGGCTGTTTCTCGTTTAGGCCGGCCGGTTTTCGGAGCGTCTCGCGCGGCTTCTGATGTGCTCGTATGCAAATGAGCCGCCCCTGATACGGGTCCTATGCTTCGGTCCCTCCAGCCGCGAGGCACGGGTAATGAGGCGATTTAACAGCGAAATCGCCGGTAAAACTATCTGCCGAAAAAGGGAAGCCAGGAAAGAAGAGGATGGAAGAGGGGGGAGAGTGTAGTACCGAGAGATGTTGGCTTACTTCCGACTTTAGGCTGAAGCTCGGAAATTTGCATTATTCAGACGGTGAGATGTTTTGTTAAAAGATCTGTTATTTTTTGGAATGTAAATAGTTTGAACGTTTTTATAAGTCTATAAACTCATATTAAATAATCCATATGCAATTTTAAACATTTTTTCATTTGAACATTTTTTCAGGGCAAGCTAATGCAACTACTTTCAGGTTGGCAATAAGTTTACTAGAATAACGACACAACGACAGCGCACTGCCTCAAGTTCAAGTCATATTTCGAAAACGTCGAAGTACATTACCTGATTTGGCTAATATAAAGCATATCGTCACTTGCGACCATGACAGGTAAATAAACATATTTTTATTGTTACCTACGTAAATACGCAACTGTACAAAACAGTAAATACGAATTTAACAATCAAAAGGATACCACAAAAAAAACAATATTCACATGCGCATGTATATGCATGAGGCTAAAATTTAAACGAATCGCTCTCATTCGATTGTTTATTCTCGCAGCATTAAACCCCGCCCATACTAGCCCAGCAGGGCAATCCAAGTCCGCCGGTAATTGCCCGCTGCAACTAAACGCCATCCGCTCCACCTTTTTGCTCCACGTCAATCATCCCCCGGCGCTCACTCGTCACACGCGCACGTACATACAGTCTCTCTATTGGCTAACGAAAAACTGCAGCGATAAATCACGAGGTTCTTTCGAGGTCAGAGGTGTATAGCTCCAAGTTGCCCGTCGAAAAGTCTCTGCAGGGGAGCGTTTTGTCGTTGACGCGCCGAGAGAGACAGCAGCCCCGTGGACAAGTCGACTTGTTTGCTCGTCAATGGCGTATTTCGTATGCAGGCTCGCGCGCTTGCGCATAAAGAAGACGAGCTCGATGAGCCGTAACGTCTCGATGTCGCCTCTTCCTCTTTTTTTTCTTCGCTCGACTCTTCTTTGCGGACCTTTTTTTTCCTTATTCCTCGGCGAGAGAGACAATCCGAAAGGAGGGGGCAGGTCTCTCGAGCGGTGGAAAAAATATTGTAATTTTTCAGGAGGATACGCGCATGTGAGGCGTTCGCCGAGGGTCGCTCTCTATCTCGTGCTCTACCGCGCGTGCTCGTTGAAAATGAGATAGTGCACCGAGAGAGAAAGAGAACGAGTGGATATACCAAAGAGAATTTACCCGAGAGGGGTGGATTCCTAACGTTTATGAGCGAAGCGGACGTAATGACCGAGAGTCGAGAAAGGGGGGAGAAAAAAAGATGCTGGGAGTGAAAAGTATAAATAATAGTGGAATAGTTTTTAACCGCCGAGACTCGCTCGGTAGCCACGCGATAAATATAAACAACTGATGTTTTTTTGCGTTTCGGTTGTATTTTGTCATGAGTTTGGCCTTTTTTCGTCGGCGACATGCACGCTTTGAATTTCCATACTCCACTTTCCGGCCTCGTTTCCAAAAAAATTTGCCAACGCCTCATTTAACCAGCATATCGTACGGTAGGAACGACAATATTTTTTCTGTCTTTATGTACTTGCGTGCTCTCTCTCGGGCGGCGGATGCGCGCGTGGCATCGTTCGAGGATACGACGGTGATTCGCGAACAAGCAATGTCACGCTCCAAAGATTTGAAATTCTAGAAGAGACCCAGTGGTAGGGCTATATAGAAGGAAGCGAGTAATCGAGTCAGCGAGCACTTTAGCGATAGAGAAAAGAAATTTGAAAGAAGCACATTGCAGTTGATTTCCTTGCGGTAGGCAGGAGAATAGCATATTTCGTTGTTCAAAATGAAGATGTCTTTGTGCGCTTGTTGGTAGGTGGAGTGAAAGAACAGAGTGACGCAATCGTTTTACGTCTGCCTCGAGGTATAAACATCTAACGACGTTTACAAAGTCGAAGGGGCAAGGGGCATTCGAAATATAGAAATGTTGGCAAACGCGCTCTCGTTCGAACGCTCGTAACAGTTCGATAAATAACCGAGGATTTATAATTGCAGCGTGAGTAATAGCAATCGAACGCGCCGTCTACCGGCTTACCAAGTACCGCGCGTACATACGCACGTTGGAATAAAAAACATCGAGAATCGCGTCCATTGTGCGGTTGGCTGGATTGAAAAGGCGAAAGGAGGGAGAGGAAGGGAGTTGAAAGGCGATGAAAATCAAAATTCAAAAGAAAGGGAAAAACTTGTTAATCCAGGTGAAACTTATCATGCGGAAAAAGGCGCGCGCGCACGCCGCTATAACTCGCGAGCAATTAAACACCGGCTTATGCGTTCTCTCTTTCTCTCTCTCTCGCGCTTTACCCCCATGAGAAAGAGAGAGAGAGAGAGAGATCGGACCGATACTCGAGCTGCCGGATCATTAAAAACCAGGCGGCTTTTTCTCTCGCTTGCTCTGCACACTCGTGCGTGTCTGTATATACGTATACTGGCCTCGTAAAGGCATTATATGCGGCGACGCGCGAGAGAGACCCCAGCGTTTAGGGCAGCAAAGCCATATATAGAGCGCGCGTCGCGCATTTTTTTTCGCTGTGCGTGCGCTTTGGAATTAAAGAGGAGGCCAAGGGTGAGAGGGAGGGACGAGGGGGGGGGGGGGAAA
>JAPYYQ010002342.1:0-20115 GCA_030522585.1 Anagyrus pseudococci
TTATACATGTAGTAAAATTCCTCTATACATCGAGTCTGTCCCCAAAAACCTATACAATATAGTAATTTTTACTTATACAAATCTATACGTGTAGTTTAACTAAGTAACGAAATGAATTTTAGCGAGTTGCTGATTTAACGAAACACGGAAAATAACGTTGACATTATTTTTTTCTCTTCATTTACATGAGATTTTTTTACAAAGGTAAGCGCTTTTAAAATATAAATGCAGGAGAGGAATTATAAATGCCGAGATCCAAGAAAAATGCGATGGTACATCGTTCTTTTTTGTTTTTGAGATTTAAATCATCGCGCCAAATCTTTTATCAAAAAGCGATGCGAGCTCATTGAACATTGAACCGAGCGCATACCTTCCTTTATGCGGGGTTAAAATTCGAGAGCGATCAAAGAAATTCTTGTTTTGTGGTTCATCGATACGCGCTCTGAATTTAAATGCGATTTCTTTTGTACATATGTTTTGCATAGTTTTGGGCGAATATTTTCAAACGCACTGTTGCTGAACAATTTTAATGATCCGGGATTATTACAGTCCATCAAAACAATTTAAAATTCCTACTGAAAAATCGCGCATATTTTATAAAATAAAATAAAAAACCTAAAAAAAAACGTATTTACGAAATTTACAGCTCAAAGTAAAATAAATTGAAACAAAGTAAAATGTAAAACGTGGAAAAAAAGAATTACCATTCTCGTAATTGGCTAAAATGACTAATAAAAGACTAGGGCCGATGATGAAAAGATCAGCAAGCCAATCGTTCCTCAATCTCCAATGAAACATCATTCCACTCGATGAAGTTCAATAGTTATCCCAAGCACTTGGTCTCTTGTGCAGGGATCTCGATAGAACTTGGTAACAAGTGTCATTACTATAGCAGCGTCGTAATCCTCCTCTGGCCGGGCCGATCGTCCCGCTACTCGGACAACTATTCCCTCTGTTATCGACTCGCGATGCATGCGAATTAAATGAAGAGGGAGGGCCCACGGCGAGCCGGAGCTCCCGTTGAAACAAGCAGCCACCGTCGGACGCGCTGTTACAACCAAGCATTCCAAGCGCAAGAGAGATGGAGCTATGTGGTCGGGGGTAAAAAAAACGAGAGCAACTGCAGAGAGACTTTGTCTCCATTACACGGATACGTCATGGCCCGGCCAGTTTAATCTTTATTAGTAGCGAAAATACGGTGAGCTTCCGGTGTGGCGCTGATGAAAGGGCTCTCCCCAGGAGCAGCAGGGTTAATATTTAATTAACGGGCAGAGGGCTTGGGAGAGTGAGAGCGCTGCTAATTCGATATCATCGCGAGTAGGGACACGAGACCCAGGGACTTATATGCGATTATTCGCGCGTAGAGCCCTGAGAGTCTCGCGCTGTAAATTGAAACGGTGACGGTGCTCTTGGGCTTACAGGGGGGACGAGGCCGTTTTAATTTAACGGCTAATGACGCGCTCGCTGATCGCGGCACGTGCGGGAAGCTCTTCGGTACGTGTCGATCGGAAAGTAGTCGCACGTCCGCGCCGTTATAGATTATGACGCGTAATTTCTATTTGATAAATGCCCCGGCTTAATGCCGTCGTTTTAATGATACGCGCGTATATCGCCCGGTTAATTAATTATTACGTTCGCGCGCGCGCGCGTGTGTGTGTACCGATGAGCTTTTCGAGCTGAGCTCCCGGAGGATCGCATTGCGCTTTGGAGCGGAATAAAAGGAGTGGAGGGGAAAAAATAGCACGCGGATGAAGATGTTATTCACATACGATCGGGAGCTGAAATTTATGTGGGAGCTCTATTATCGGGAAACAATTTTTATTGAACAATTCTAAAGGGGGGGAAATGGAAACGCAATTAAAAGAATCTTACGAACTCGGTGACCTAGAAAAGCTCGAGATATATCCGGGATGAGGTAAAAAGTTTGCAACAACTATGGCCCTCGGCCTTTTCCGCCTACCCTCGCTCGCACACAGCGCCGCGATTCCGAAAACGATTCGCATTTGAGAAAGTAATAATGTGTGCGAACAAAAAAATATATGATGAAGAAAGTTCCTATTAAATTTATAAAATCTCTTTTCTCTCTGGAATAAGTTTGGGATTCGGAGACGTACGGAGAGAATAAGGTATAAGGAAACTATGTAAACAATAAGTTATTGAAAGATGTTGGATCCCGAAGGAGAAAAATGCGGCCTGAGGGAGTAGCCTCGTCTGCCTCTGCTTTCGAAAGTAAAGCGGAACTCTCTAGGAAAGGAAGGGGGAGGGCAAAAAAAATAAGAAAGATGAGGCATATCTATTCTTCAACCGGTCGAGTCCGACTGTTTTGAACTAGACGTTTTAGTAAAGCTACTCGGGGCTAGCGATATTAAGGGTAACGCGGATGAGTTTCCGTATGATACTCTCTCTCTCTCTCTCTCTCTCTCTCTCTCTCTCTCTCTCCCTGCAACAGCTGCAATAACATTTTTCTTGACTCCTAAGACGATTACTTTACTTCGCAAATCGAGTATCGATCGGCTTTTCTCAATGTTCCCTTGGAACGATACGTTTTCATAATTACTCGATAGCATTATAAAAATTGTTCATTTGACAATTTTCGGGGGTAAATATAGAAAATTGCTTTTTTTGTCGGTTAAATCTAAAATAGAAAAATCCAGGATCATCTTACGGGGCTCTTTTCAACGAGACTCTGGGTTCTAGAGACGCCCTTGGTCTCGAGATAGATGGACTCGCGAAGGGTCGAGGCAGGCAGTAGGCAAGACACAGGCCTGCCGTCCTCCTCGTTCTCGGCGAGCGAGCTGAGGCTGTTGTACCACTGAGCGGACCGAGCGCGAAAGGGCTTGAGGCCAGTGTGCTGGCGGAGCTGCGGCCGCTCGGCTTCGACGTCCTCCCGTTGCTTCTGCTGTTGTTGCTGCTGTTGCTGCCGCTGGTCGAGGCCCTTGCCGAAGCTCATGCTCCGCCGAATCGGTCGGAGGCCGCGGTTGATGGCAGCCGGTAAGTCGGCGCTCCCCCTTAGCAGCGCCCCGAACTTGCGCCGCAGCGAGGGCTTGCGGTCGAGCTTTGCCTCTGGCGCCGCTGGAGGAGGCATCGCTTTTGCATCCTCCTCGGCGGCCTCTCGACTCGCCGCCACCGTTTGTTGCTTTGCTGCAAAACCACCGTTGCAACGATTTAAGTCTGATCGGCTTACAAATGAGCTTTTTCACGGACTTAGGCTTTAGAGTGCTTGAGAGAAAGAGAGAGAGGTGGAATGTTGTTTGCACTAAAAAAAAACGTTTTTAAAACTGGTACGTACGAGTACTCGATAAATATTGATAAAGAGTGTTCGAAGGTAATCGTGAAATATTTTTTAAATTCAGCCAGGTACAACTTCAAGCCGAACTATAGCACGGATATTTAAGCAAATAAAACGTTACGTGACTTTAGAAATAAATGCTAGTACAATTATTGTCACAAGCAAGTTTTGTAATCAGTTATCGAATAAAAGTTAACGGCTACAACGTGACCAAGAAAAAGTAATTGCGCAATAGCGCAAATCAATTAAAAATTGCTATTAAAATATTAAAATGTTAAGCAAGAATAAAGATCGAACGTGGCTGATAAGCATTTGTTATCGTCATAACAATCATCTAATTAACTTGATAGCACAACAACGCACTTCATTTATCTCAATTGTTTAGTTTCCCGAGTGTGTTCTATATCAAACGACAGTAACAACGTGTTAAGACACGGAATGATTGACTACAGGCCGACTTTCATGAAACCTCATAGCAAGAGAAAGGCCAACTCTCGACGCGGTTAAACTATAAGCTTTTTTATCGATGCAAAAGGTTTACTGCAAGGCTATTTGCTTACTTGCTATACCTACGTTTTTATTGAAAAAAAGGGTAATAAACTTTATTCTTAACTTGCAGCACGAAATTATAAAAACTTACGTTGAGCTTAAACGATTCGCGAGATTACAGTTAAGATCAGTAGATAAAGTCGGCTTTTATAAGACGTTATTTCCCTTCTGCTTTTCCTCGTTTACTGAAATCTTAATTTAAACCAGCACTGCTCTAATGTGAAATCAATTAAATAAACCTTACAAAATCTAATATTTTATATACGTTAAACCCGATCAACAACATTCCGATCGTTATCTGCAAATTTAATACTCAGCCAAGTAAGCTAACTAGATTTCGTAGATAATCCCAAAATTTATATCTACGCGAGTAATGCATAACAGTTATTTTCCAAAGTAGAATTACGAGCCTAAAATCGAATTCCTGTCTCTCTCTCTCTCTCTCTCTCTCTCTCTCTCTCTCTCTCTCTCTCTCTCTCTCTCTCTCTCTCTTGCTCTCTCTAAAGAAGTCTATCTTTTTTTAAAAAAGGGCATCATCCGGCAGGCGGCTGGCTCGACTCACCTGGCTCATCGCGCCTCTGCGTCCGAGCCGGCACTTTCGAATCCTTTGACATCTTGACGGGCGGAATCCCCAGCAGTATTGCGGCTTCCCCGACGTCTGCTCTATTTTTAAGATCCGGCTGCTCTCGGGCCCGCTCACTAGCCGCCTGTAGGCCGTCCCTCTTCTTCAGGCTCTTCTTCAACTGGTTCGTAAGTGTCATGGTCCGACTATCCCCGCACTCACCGGCACACTTCTCTTCTTCTTTTTCTTCTGTTTTTTTTTCTCTTCGTTTTTTTCTACCTCGCTCGCTCTATGCGCGCCACGTCTTGCTGCTCCTCATAATTTCCTGCTCGGTCACTCCGCGGAGCACTGAACTGCACTTAAATGCGGGACACACGCGTTTTCACCCCGCTGCCGAGATGGAGCGCACTTTTTTTGCCGAGCCGGCGATGATTGGAAAACGGAGTATGCCGATCCTTTTTTCTCTTCCTCTCGCTCGACACTTGATTTTTCTCGTGCGCGCGCTGGATTAAAGCGGTAATTAAGTACAAACGAGACGGATATCCAAATGAAAGCTTAAGGGCCTATCAGTTGGAATATCCGAGCGTGTTTGGTTTGCTTGATTATTGACGTTGTTTGCTAAGGTGAAAAAAATAAAATTGTTCAGCGATAAATTTGACGTAATGTTTGGTTAACGTTTTGCTTACTTCTTTTTCTTTTAATACTATTCACGGAAAAATATTTGATCTGTAATTGAAGGCTAAGAGACGTTAAACTTGGATTTCCAACTGCTTTGAATCATGTGACATAGATATCATCTCTTTGTTTGGAAAAAAAGATTATCTTATCGATAGAATTTTAAATACTAAAAACGAGTGTACTTTCGAGCTTTTATTGTTAGTTGTTATCCGCAGCGGATTGTCTAACGACAATCATAAAACTGAAAACTAGAAAAGTTTCTTTTTCTCAAAAAGATCCTGTCACTCCGCTCGACTGTAGCAATATTAATAATCACCGCTCGATCTTCCGATCAACGCGAAAACGGATATTTTCGTATTTTTTGAAAAATTATGATTAGACGAGCCGGCAAGAGAAGTCCGACTGTCAGGGCAGCACGGCATATTTACGTATTTCAGTGATCCCGCCTATCTACCGCAACGTGCGCGGACGTGACTTTAATTTTAGCATCGCTAATCCTCCGTTCGAATGAAAAAAAAAGCGAATCTGCGCGTCAAAGTAGAAATCCAGAATCCGCGTCAGGATAAAAGTAACGCGTTGCCAGCAAGCCTCGTCGAGTTAATTAGCCCTCTGCCGACTTGAAGCGCGATAAGAAAAAGCTGTTGACATTTCGCAGAGGCGGGATTGTGTACTATCGGGGCCGGATTAGCGTCCCTGAATATTTTTTCCCGACGCGAAAAACTATAAAATGCCTGCAATGCGCGCCGCACCGATCGCGATAGCGCGAGGCTCTCCGCGACAAAAGTGTCCAATTATCGGAGCCCGATAAGCAGCGGCAAACTATGCCGTAATCCCGTCACCTTCCGCACGAATGATCACTTGCTGTTTTCCTTTTTTTTGTCTTTCTCTTTGCCTTTCATTTTTACAACAGCTGACCGAGCAGCTGATAGCGCTTTATGAAAACGACTATTTTTTTTTCTCTCTCTCTCTCTCTTTCTCTAGAGTTTTATTGAAAGGCTATTTTTGAGCTTAGGATGTGAAGTTTACGTCGCTAGTATTTTTTTTCGAGTTTATTTCGGACTAGGCCTATGACGCCACGAAGAAAGTTGTGACGGATAAATCAGAATTGTCAAATTGTTGGTCGTGATCTTGAGCTCGCTTTTTTTTCGTAAATGAGCAAACGGATGTTTTTTTACAAGACGCGGATATTTTCGGTTGTGATTCTCTGCTTACCGGGCAGCTCTAACAAACACACACCGGCAAATATAAATGGCGTATTTTAGATGAGAGCAACAAAAAAAAAAGAAGCGTGAAACTTAATTTTCAAGGTTATACCGTGAATAAGGCGATTTTTAGAAAATGTTAAACAAACAAACACACGCCGAGCGTCCAACTGGTTTCTTACGAGACTTACACAAATACAAGCTCGAGAATATGCTTATTCCTCGGGCTCGCGAGCGCGACGTCTTACTCACTTCACCAATTAGAATATGCAACGCTGATTTCACTAGTAAATATAAAAATGACCGAACGCTAGAGCGCTTGTTTGTCAGTAATCCTTCAAACAACTTGTGCATACGTAATTACAAGCACACATCGGCAGCGAGTTTGTTCAGCGAGTTTCGCTTAAACATAAAAAGCACAACGAAAGATTTTCTTTCTCTCGCCCAACCAACAACAACAATACGCGCAAACACACGAAACTCATTATGTCCACTGTTTACCCAACACCTCTGCTCCTCGGGTATATAATTATTTATAAAAACTTTGCCACTCAATCGCGAAAAAGATTAAAACTCGGTTATGCGCGTCGATATCAATAATCAGCAAAATCCACAGACACGATATAATTAATCGACGCAAAAATCCAGCGATATCGCGCACCAGCGCTGGGTACGCGGACGCGACACTCCGTGTCGCTCGTATGGAGACGCGAAGTCAGACTAAAGCCCGCGATCGCTATTCGCCGGTGGAAAAAAAACACACGGACACGAACAAACACACATAGAGAGCTAAGCACATTAATCGGCAGCGCTCGGCAATAGACGGCTCGGCGCGATAAAGAGCCGACTAGTCCTCGCGAGCTCTCGAGCAATTAGCTCGAGCTGCGCGCGTACAGCGTTGAACCTGACATTGGCCGATCAATCGGGTAAACTGCGGTTTATCGGGCCGAGCGCGCGCGCGCTCTCCGGCCGAGGCGCACCGAGCGAACCGGTTATCTAACGACTGGTAATAATGGCTGTACTCCCGGACTGCCGCCCCCCCCCCTGCCTTCCTGCCTCACCCTTCCTTTCTCCGGGCGCCAGGTGTTGCCGCGATGGAGAGAGCGCCGCGAGATTTGCGGTCTGGATCTCGGCGCACGGAGGACGCTGGAATTGATCGCCACGGCTTTGACAATTTACGATTTTTCATCGGTCTTGATGGATGGCTTTGGCTATTAGTTTATATTGCGCCTAACGGAGAGCTGGCAAGGCTATTTTTATCGCGTTTCTGTTTTTAAATTTTGTGTATTTCTGTTCTTTTTTTGTTTTCTTGGAGCGTAAAATTGTGGGGGTTATGTTTATAATACGCTGCACGAGAAGACGCTAACGAGTGTTGTATCGTTATTAAAAATAATGTAAAAAGTATCAATCGGCTCAAAGAAAAGATGTAGAAAATCTAAAAAAAAAAAGAGGAATGACTCACGCTTGACATAATCGGGACTACTTGACGTGAGATGTCCAAGATTCGAAGGGAAAATGACAAAAGTTTGCGGGAAGTTGAAAAATTGAAACGCAGAGCGGATACGAGATGAAAAATCTTAACTGCACGTATAATGGACGCGCGGGAGATGTACATTAATATCGAAAAAGAGAAAAAAAAGAGAGGAAAAGCAAGCGAGGAGGAGACGCCGGGTAATGGAAAAGTGAATGGTAAAGTCAGAACGTTAATCTCTACTAATGCGCCGAAATCTGAGAATATCAAAGACTCGGGGAGGGGCATAAAAGACGACACCCTAAATGATACCCCGAGAAGCAATTCCATCAGGCAAAACTAAGTGGACGTCCATCGAAATAACGTCCATTAAGAGTAATCTTAGCTTTCGGGGCAAATACGTAGGAGAATCCGTTCGTGTAATCAACTGATATCGATCAACTCGAGAGATGACTCGGTAATAATAAATAAGAAAAATATAAAAGTAAATAAATAAATTTTTTTCATTTGCAAAATATGGAGTTTGAACGAATAACAAATTCATCGCGGACATATAAATTACAAGTCCAACAGATTATTCTCTATTTTTGTATTCCAATGCCTTAATGCGACATTGTAGCCTATCAGACGTCCTCGTCATTGGCAGAGTAGATCGAATTGCAAGTGTTTACTTCTTCATTACCAAGCTGTCATTAGCGCTTTTCCCCTCCTGAGTTAGGCTCTTGAGCTAATTTAAATAACGAACGTTGGATACTCCGTGCCGGCTTTGCTTTGAAATAGTAAAGTGTTTTCGTCATTAACGACGCATTCTATAATTGCCGCTTTATATTTTCGCGCGATTGTAACGAAGGGCGCGCGTTTAAATTTGAACGGGTCATTTTTACGCCGCTTGAGTATGTACCCGCGATGGTACTCCACATTCGAATGGTCTGTTTAAACGCGCCGTAATCATTTAACGCGATAAACGATCTCTTATAAATATTGAATATTTTCCACCGACGCTCAACGCGCTCATTACCACGAGAGCTAGCGCAAATCGCTGTCTCTCTTTATAGCACTAAGCGTAGCTCTTTATCCATTTTACAGGCTGCAGCGTGTGTCCCGGTAAAATCAGCGTACCTAACACCAATTGCCGAGGGCCAACTGCGGCGGGTCGTCGCCGACAAAACGGACGTCTCATTCGCATAAATCGATGGCCGCGTAACGAAGCAGCGCGCGTCTATCCATTGAACTAGCCAGCGGTCTATTTTCGCCCCGGCTCCGCTGCCGAGCCGACGTTTGTGTCAATCAACGAGAGCGCGCGCACGCGTTGTCGCTCGCCGTAAAAGAAGCGCGGCCTATCTTTGCCCGCGGGGCTTCTCGCGAGAGCCTGCCCTCCCTCTCCCTCTCTCTCTCTCTCTCGGCGCACGATGTCGTCGACGCGGCTCTGCGATCCTGGTAGCCCGAATCGCGCTCGAACGTCTTCGGCTGGTTTCGGTCAAGATCGCGGCCTGCTGCTACCCAGTGCTTCCGCGCGCACCGCTGCTACTGCAGGAGTGTGCTGCTGCCGCCGCCTGCTGATTCATCGATTGCTTCACCACGCGCGAGAGAGAGAGCGGGTAACAAACGCCGATGCGGATTCGTCCACGTACCCGGGATCTGTGGTTTTTTCTTTTTGTTCCTACCAGGCTAGGCGGCTTTATTTCGGGGCTTTATTTTAGCTTGGAAAAAGGGGGATTTTTATCGATTTTAGACGTGTATCGTTTGGTCGTGGAAAAAAAAGTATAAGAGCTGGACTTTTGAAGAGACTTGGTAATTTGTTATCGTAGAGTTTATTGCTACTGTAAGTTATTTGCACGTCAGCGAAAAAGCGTTTAAAGTGGCGAAACGACGGGCGTTAGCTTTAACATGCCAAATGTGCGTTATGCGCAAAATTTTTGCATCGCTAATCAGCAAATTCTTGCTTAGTCATAGATAAAAAAAACTCTTAGTTTGCCGGACAATAAAACAAGCCATAGTCCTATTATTAAAAATGCTCTTTGTCTAAAAAGTAAAAAAACGAAACCATTGACAAACATTCATCAGAACAAGCTAAATTTTTCCTTTTTCTTTATAATTCAGCTATTTGAAAACGGAAAGTCGAAATGGAATGAAAAAGGAAAAAGCTGTTTACAAGATATAATCAAACGATTCCCGTCCGCACGTGACGATAACACGAGGGGGGTATTCCTCGAATTGACGAGAGGCGCTTCCGAATCTCTGCTGCAGTCCAAACGAAATGACAGAGACCAGTCGGCAATGATAGTCGGAGGGTGCACGCGACGCTTCCATTTCCGGCGCGGGCTTTCAAAAATAAGCTTCCGTGCGCGCCTACGAATCGCGCGAGAAATTTCAATCTCCTTATCGCCCTGCTTTATACCGTCTGTCTTTCTCCCTCCCTCTCTCTCTCTCTCTCTCTCTCTCTCCCTCGTTATAACGACTTATCTTGAATGTTTTTTTTTCGCGAGCAAACGCTCCTTCTCGTCGAAATTCCATAATTCTCGGTCTCTCTCTCTTTTTTATTTAAGTAGGAAGTTTGTAGCCCGGAAATGTTACGTTTAAGTTTCAGGGGTGCTACCGACGGCAATAACGCGGCTACGAAGCACTTGTGAAATTGTAAAAATTACAAGGTATCTCGGGAGCTTATCTGGCCGCTCCCCCCCTCCTTCGTGCCCACTGCAAAGTTTCATAAACGACGCGATAAGATGGAATCTAATATAACCTGCGGACCTCGATTTTGCAAAAAGCTTGAATTTCACCTGGTTTGAATTTATCATTTGTAGGATGATAATAGATATCTACACTAGATTACTCGAAGAATAATTATGCAATGTCGCAACGCTGAAAAAAAAACAACAACGACATTTTTCTTATTAGCCGAATTTCAGGTGTATATACGTAACAGAGAGTGGATCGGTCAATAAATTGCCCTCCCTCCTTTCGTCCTCTCGCGCTTTATCCGACAAGCCATCGCATTAGTCAGAACAAAGCGGGCCGCGCAGACTCGTTCCTTCTTTTCTCATTTATTTCGCAATTTGAAAGCAAAACTGTGTGCGTTTGCCCCGACGCACAGACACACAGAGCCCGAGGGCTGGAGGGTCACATGCACGCAGACATACATACATACATAGACAATGGCTTCTGAAATTAAAGTGACGCCGCTGGCCTTCGCACTCTGACACCGTATGGGGTGGGGGGGGGAGCAGGGTGGCTGGGAAGAAGGGGTGGGGGGAGGGAGAGGTATAGGGGCAAAAGGGAGGCAGGCCCCCGGGCTCGCCAATAAATCATCGGCCGTAAACGTCGGCCGGTCGCGCGCCCGTAATTTCGAATGGCCCAAACAGGCCTATCGCGCGGCTGGATGCGCACACGGCAATTATAGAGTTTCGCTGGCGACGGCGAAAACGTTTCAAGGTAAACCGCGCGCGCGCGCCACTCTCTCGCGATAACGAGGATTTCGGATTAAATAATTAATTAACGCCCATTGCCAAGCTGCCGCCGCCGAGAGTTAATGAGGTGAGATGTATTATTGTCTCTAGGATGGCTCGATGCCGAAAGAGAGAAAGAGAGATGGAAGGAGGGGAGGAAAACTGCTTTATCAATAGCCCCGGAGACGTGATGTTTATTTTTTAATATTGCCCATCGCGCGCAAATAATATCAAGGCGGGCGAGGAACTTTGGAAAGATGTATTGTCGCTTGTGATAACGGCTTTTGCGTAATTTATCGTAGGGTTATCAGATGATGGACAAGAAACAGAAAGGCTGGAAAATTATTCGCGGTTGAATAATAATCGCTAAGAGACTTTTACCTTTATTCTTTTGAATATATGAAATTTTCAGCGAGACGCGTCTGAACATGTTCCGCGCTTTCTACTTAAAGTCGCTGATAAACCCTAAGGCTTAGTTGATCCTCCAAATTAAAGTACGTCGCTCTTTTTATACCAAATAAAATTCAATTTTGGTAAGTTCGGCGAATGAAGTTGATAAACGCGATGAAAACTTCCGCTGATTCACGGCAACACAGCAGGCCTATTCTGCGAAAGTGTGAATCTATCGGCGAGAAGGGAATTTCCCTCCTCCGAGATTACGTTCTAACACGCCAGGTACTTTTTTTTCGATAAAATTCAAGTGACACATAAACCGTTCAGCAAAGATAAGAGGTGAATCGAAAAGCGCCGGGCTAGAATGAGCGCCTGATAAAAAGAGCACATTTTTAAGGAAAGCTTCCGATGTGTCTTGACTCACGTTCTACTTATCAATACAAATTCGAGTTGCACGAGGCATTGTTTTGCTTTACTTTCTAGCACGAAGAGTATAATTACACTCTTTCTTTTTCTGTCTCTGTCGGTAAATGAGTGTTAATGACAGTGTCGGCAAAAATAAGTTATTTCTCGCAGGAAAGCAAAACTACAAAGCCAAATTCAGTAGCTTAGTGTTTTTTTAAAGAAATTACTATTCGTTAAAACTGGGGATCGACAAAATCAAGTTCCACGCTACGATTACAAAGCAGTTGGGTCGATCGATAGTAGAAAAACAGATAAAAGCAACATTGTTACAATTCATTGTAAACGAGTGTAACGAGTGAATTATTTTAGCCAACAATTCGAAATTTATTTTTCCCTATAAATATAAATTTAAGATTTAAGCAAAACGTTATTCAGACCAAATAAAAAAAAATTACATCAAAACTTATCGCTCTCGTAAAAAGAGCCTTCGAGCTGCATAGATCAAATAATAAAACTTATTTACGAACTGACGTCAGAGCCCCGTAAATCACACGTTTTTCTCTTTTTTTTTTATCGCTTCAAGGATGCAAGTCCAAGTCGATTCCCTCACTAGGTTACTGCAACACTTTAAAGGAGCACTCGTTTACGCGCGTGTTTATTCCAACTTCCAACACCAGACACGAGAATCAACACTGGAAAACTATCGCCCGATATCAGCGAGACACAAGCGCGTGGGCAGACGAGAATCGATCTGACAATCCCAACGCGAGAGATCTCCGCGTCTTTCGCACCGAGACATGCTTTATCGCCGCAGCGATAAGGCCCGCGCGTAACTTTGGCCAGAGAGCGAGAGAGAAATAAAGAGAGCGACCGAGACAGCGGTGGCGCTGGCCGGCCGGTCGTGCACTGAAAAAAAAACGAGACGCGCGTTGGCAAGAGAGCCGCTGCAAAAATTCCGAGCGGGCTAAGCGAGAAATCACGAGCGAGAGAGAGAGATGCGAATGTGTGAGTGTGTGCGAGAGAGCGTAAGAGGGGACAGGTAGGTGGCATTCCTCTTTGCCTTAGTCGGCTTCGGGGGCGGACCGTCGGCGTTTAATACCAGACGCTCTGCTCTGTGGGAGAAAGAGGGAGAGAGAGAGAGTGGGGAAGATAATGGGAGAGAAGGTGTGTATAAGCGAGCCCGCGCGCATGTGTGCGTTGAGGAAAAAAGCGATTGCAATCGCTATACGTTCTGTATGCCGTACGCGCTCCTGTACGCGCGCTATGAGCTCTTTAAATTGGCCGCTTGCCGAGGCGCGAAGATCTCTTGTATCTCGGTCTTGCAACTCTCTCTCTCTCTCGATTGTTTTCTTTGATGTTACAGTCTCGATTTGTTCTCGGGGTTTCAGACTTTTTCTTTCGTTCGATATTCTTTTTTCTCTCTCTTTTCGTTTGCCAAATTATTTCGGATATTTCTTGCGGGCTAAAAGTACATCTTTTCTCTTTCTTTTTGTGCGAAACAAAAGTTTTTTAATAAAAATACAAGTGTGCATATTTAAATATCTGTATTGAACACGTTTTTCTTTCTTTTTATTATTTACACATGCAGCTGGAGGATTCGCTACGATTTTGTAATCTGCAGGCTCGCCTGCTGATAAGATTTCAAAAGCAAACATCAATCCTGCCTTATTTTGTAATTGGCTCTTGTTCTTCAATAGCGTCATAAAAACTCCCAAAATTATTCGCAAAACAGAGACGCGTTTACGTTACTACCAACTCAAAATCCAAGAGTCTAACCGAAAATCAAATCGGTCTCTCGCTCATCTATCGTAATTCTCGAAACCGCGAGCTTTGCGCATTGGTAGCCGATGCGTCATGCGCACTTGCGTCCGCAAACGCGTCTGTGTGTGTATGCATGCTTGCCCGACAATCGCTTTTCTCCCGCGCGCATTGCGTAGATCTCTTTCGTTATATGGCTATAGGTCCCCCCTGCAGCACTTAGCCCACGCGCGCAGAGCCACGGAAACAATAGAGACGCTGGCGTCGACGAGTCGGAGGAGACTGTATGCTGCGCGGTTGCGTGCACCTTCCCCGGACGTTTTCCGTCTGCCGGCGTTTTAATTAATTCGCCCTCACTTTCCGCCGTATCTCTCGCGCCCGCGATTTTCTCTATACACGCTCGTAGCGCCCCGGACACGAGAAAACAATGGCTCGAATGGGAGGGATATATACACATACTCGTTCTCGCGGCGCCTTTTTCCCTTTGGCTTACGCTCGATGGACACGCATTCTTATTTGTCGGCTCCTTCTGTTTTTGGTCTTGTTTAGATGAGCTTTCGCCATCGTGCCTTCGATTGCGTATAAGCTCGTCGAAAATTTTGTAGACTATTAACGATCGATTAATCGAAAAATAGAGTACTCCATTACGCGTTGGCCACTGTTTTTAGTGAGCAACTATCGAACTGGTCTAGAAACGAGCATCGAGCATTATCACTCTACCGTTAATGCCCGGCTAAAAGTGTATATCAAACTCGAGCGCTACAATTACACTCGAGCCTCAAAAGTAACTCGCAAAAGCAGCTTAGAAACTCATTATCCCCCCCCCCCCGACGCACGTTACACAATCGTATTCTCATCCTACAAAATTTGAACCCGCGCACACGCGAACTGACTCTCTTATATATCGAGGCCCAATTAACAGTCGCCACGCAGCCACGCATTCTAAGCAAGAACAAACGTCTACATCGTACATACGTACTCGATACGTATAGACCCGAATCGACGGCTATAACTGCGCGCGCGAAAAAAAAACTTTCCTCGCTATACACACATACTGCGAACGATGTCAAGGAAAGATTGGCGTTTGCTAAGACCCCCCCTTCCTCTCCACCCACCGAGTATGTATCCGCGCCGCGTTGCGCGATTGTCAGTCCCGATTTGGCAGTCCCGTATAGTCAGCCGCGCAAAAAGCCAGGGTCGTGGCTAAGTGCACGAAAAGGAAGGGAAAAAAATAAAAGCCTAAGGAGTCATGTGGTACGCGTGAGCAGCGTCTAACGAGGCCCGGCGCGCGTGGTTGACTCGTCGGCCAGTATACGGCAAGGCTGTTTTCTCAACGAGACGAGAGGACCACTCGGACCCGAGGCAATAATTGGCAGATGTTTGCTTTGTCCTTTTTTTTTCTCTCTCTCTCTCTCTCTCTCTTCTTATTTTTAAAGCCTCCGCCCCGTTTACCATACACACGCGCGCGCCTGTACATATGCGCTAAGCAATCTCTTTGTCTCCCCTCCCCGCTGTTTTTTCAGGCTCACGCTTGGTATAAACGTTTGCAGCGCAAAAGGATCCGTTTACCCTATGCTCATTGTCGCGGTGGGAACGAAATTTTTATAAAAATATACAATCGTTTACCTATCTCTTTCCAACTATAAGGTAAACTTGTTTTTAAAGACTTTGCCTAGCAAGCGATGAGTCATAAAATTTCGTTATTTCTTGTATCCAAGAGAGCGAGAGCGAGCAGGTGTCGTCGCGAAACTACTGGATTGGGAATTTGCAGGAAGCTGAGGGAGGTGAAAAAAAACGAAAAGAGCACTTGGATTACGCGAACTTAACTCAGAGCGCCGTAAAAGCACGAACAAAAAAAGTTGAAAAGCTCGCGATATATACACACGGGCGCATGTTTTACGTCGGCTTGTAACTTTCCTGGTCAGAGACTCTCTCGCCGATAAGGTTTAGCCCGCTTTGGGCGAGCAAGAACTCGCTGAACAAAAAGAAAAAAAAAGAGTCAAGGCGCCAAATGGTGTACGTTCGCGTGCGCGCGCGTGCTGGTCGGCAAGTGTATAGCTGACGCATTGCACGTAAACAGAAGAAAACAACGAGAAATGATCGGGAAATGGCTTTTCCTCAAACTCTCGAAAAAATGGCTCTCTCTCTCTCTCTCTCTCTTTTGGTGAACAACACAATTTCGAGAAAGTAAACAAAAGCGTGTAGCAGGCGCGCGCGCGCGCGTCCTGGGGCTTCGCGGAGAGTCAGGATTGCGCAACTGATAATTCAAGCCGTTTGCGAAACGGGCGTTTCCTGTAGGCCGAGTTCCAGTTGTGCAAAATTACAAACGGTAGAGCGAGCTCGAGAAACCCCCTCCTCCCGCCTCACCAGGCTGTATATAAGCTTGGCTTTCTCGGCCGCACGAACAGCTCTCTTTCTCTCTACGATGCACGTGTGAATTTTCGGGAAGCGAGCCGCGTGTTTTGCTCTTTATACACACGCTCGCGTATATACATAACACGCCCGCCGGTAAAGAGAGAGAGAGAGAGGAGTCCGTTGACTCGGCGGCTTCGTTTCTTATCTTCTCGTGAGATTACATTTGTTTACGGCTCGCTTTTATGAGCCATTGTAAAACGGCTGCATATGTATACGTATACGTATGCGCGCGAGATCAAAAATATCTTTGATAACGGCTTTTATTAACGAATTCGGTTATTACGCCTTTTGTCCAATTGTGCCCCGTTTGTTTGTTCTCTTTTTTTCTGGTTTTTACGTTTGCTGTACCGTAATTAAATCGCATTTTTATTCCAGTGTAGAAAAAACAAATCTTAGGGTCGAGACAGAGAGAGAGAGAGAGAGAGAGAGAGAGCTATCGGGAGAAAATGGGAAACGGGGGAGTCTGGTAGCAGAAAAGTCGTCGGTAAGCGACCGGAAGCTTCCTTCATTCATCACCAATGAAGCGAAATGGAACGAAGGTGGGCTGGGCTACTCTCTTTTTTTTCGGGAGAGAGGGGGGGCGCGTCTTATCGTTTTTATCAGCACAGACGACCGGTTTGCATTGTTTGTCCTCTGCTCGACGAGAGGACTGTCTCTGCCGGTCGGCCAAATTGACTATGTCCTTAGTAAAAAAAAAAAGAAAAAAATACAAATCGAATTTATTCAGCGAGCTTATTTATACGCCGCAGTCATTAGTTTAGAATGTTTTTTCGAGTCGAGTTTGGCCTACAAAGCTGAATTGTTAATTCGATTGATAAGCTTATGATTGACAAAACTGTAGATTTGGAAGTAAAATTATCGAGGGACGACTTTGTTTTGTCTAATTTACAAGTTTCCGGATGACGAACGATAATTGGGTCATGTCAAGCCGTCATTATAAAGCAATCAATTAACTCAAAATTCAATGCTTGTCTTTTTCAAAATAAGTTCATACAGCTCGGTGTAACGTATCGCTCGACAAAAAGTATTTGTAAACGACAATTTAACAACAGAGTCGCTACATTCAATGGAAAATAATGACAGGCTCTAGTTAGTTGCTCCGAAATGTTTGAAGAGCCTCTAATCTTCCCAAAGATAATTAACACAACTTATCCACAGAGTCTGCGGTCGTTACTTGTTACTTTAGCGGAGTAGTTCGACGAAGTGTAGGTACGTGCGGTAAGTAAAACAAGATGCATTCCGTAGCTAATGCGACATTGTCTTATCATTTTGACGCTTAGTCCTGAATGTACGCTCCATATGCTTCTCCAGCAAATATCGTTTATTAATTACTTTTGGATTTGAAGTTTTTCAGCTGACGAATCCTAGACTACAAAAAATAACTTGATACGGTGAATTTTAATTTCCAAACTATTGAATATTCAACTTTTGTCAGTAAATTTCTCTCGAGTATAAACCTTGCCGAAGTACGTGCAGGTTCTCGCACCCAACACTTCCTTCTCATTTTTATTTCTAACGTCGAGCTTCGTCCATTTTCTTTTTAATCTCATCTGTTTCACTTACTTTAATTTTCTCGTGCGGTTTAGCTTGCTCTTGCCAGAATATTGCGCAGTCAAACATTTTTAGATGCTTTCCGGGGGCTCTGACGGGCGTGTTATAAATTTTTAATTTCAGCTTATCGCAGCAGACGAGACTGCTTGGCTTTACAATTGATAATTCAAATGTCAAAGTTCAGCGCTTTTTTTGTTTCTCCAATTGTTACACTTTCGAGCCTTGAACTATGTACTCTATAGACTTTTTTGAACTTTTGGGAAGTCTTGCTTTTACGCGCTAATTTATAAAAGAATAGCGACAATTAACGATTATCGAAGCTTTTAACTTAGTTTAAATGATTTTTTAGAATTTACGTCCAGGTATATCAATTATTTTTCAAAATGATCGATTGTCAATATTGGACGTCATAGACATCAAAACAAGTGGACCCTTGGGAAAAATCTATAGGTATGAAAAAAGGTAGAATAGCGTCTATAACACAATAAAAATATTTTTTACGAGGAAACATAAAAGAACTATATTCGGTAAGAGTAAACAGTTTTTATGTGCGCAACAATGAAAATAATTTTCAATTGCAAGCTATAAATAGTATTTATGGTGATAAATGTAGTGAAAAAAATAAGATTTTGTTGATGCAACGTCAATTAATAAATAAAATATATTAAAGAAACAATTCTTGATTCGTACATTGTAAGTAAATACCTGGTAGTCATCAAATATTGCTCCTACAACGTAGCTTCATGAAAAAGATAAGCCACTCAATTTTTCATCAACAAATCGCGGGGCGATTTTTCCACGAGCTGTTCAAATTTCGATCAATCCCTTGGCTTAGCCATCCGGGTGAGGTAGGGTATAGGAGAGGGGGGGGGAGAGGAGAGGAGAGTTATATTATGCAGAAAGTTTCATCAATTGTTTGAATGTCTATGCAGTCGTCCTATCGCATATATAGCTTTACAAAGAGGCCAGGGTGAAACTCACTCGGAAGCGTAGTGAATTCACTTTAAAACTACTGCTGGCATCTTTTGCCCGCGTTTGTCTGATCCCCTTCCGATTTTCCATCCGCCTACCTATCCTCCGACCTCTATAACCTTCAAGAATATTTATTCAATCTCCCGCACCAGTATATTAGTTTCTAATACTTTCGATTTTACCAATCGTAATTTTGCGTCGTTCTCCTTGATATTTTTCATTCTATCTTTTTTTCCCCAACAATTTATTGGTAGGAAAATTATCCTACGCATTCGTGTTCATAGTGTATTTCGTATCGCAGCTTCCTCCCCCCCCCCCCCCATATCATGTTTGTTTGCAAACTTTTATCGTGTCCCGTCAAAAAGTACTCTAGTTCCAGTAATTCACCACGACACTCTAGGGGCGAATTGACTATTAGCCTGTGTGTTCCCGTTAAATATTTTTTCAGGCGTATACTCTTTATACACGGGCAATTATTCAAGCTAATGTAATTCAAGGAAATAAACGCGACTCGCTCATACCATCGAAGCATCCGAGGCTCGTATATTTAACCGTCTTTTTTCCTGGGAAATATCCGCGTGCATTAATCTTCTAAAATTTATCACGTGAATATTAGAGTCAAAAATAACGAACGACCATTTATTTATTTATCCTGCAAGGGCAATGGATCATATTGATCATATACCAGGAAAACAATGCAACATACGATTCGGCCATCGGGATGAGTTTTTGCTAGAATCCGGCCTTTCCAGGTACAGAGCCTCGATCCAACCAAATCCAATATCACACAAATAAATTAGCGATTGTACTTTTTTTTTAAGCCACCAGTTGGATTACAGGGTAAGCCGAACTAATTAACGGCGAGATTATCAGGTAAACCATTCTCAACTTTAGCTTTCTTCTTCGCGCGAGCACGCCATAGGTTGACATATTTTCGCGGCTTTCACTCAAGTTATTTCAGAGAGTTATAATACCCTCGTGCTTATCGCGCCACCTTTTTTTTTCTCCACGAGAGATAATTCAAGTTTTTTTCTATTTTCGTCAAATTACCTCTGGCTTCTTCTCCGAAAACAATTTAACAAAAAAAAAAGTGCCTTTATTAATCAGGATAGGAATTAAATGTGTCGCGTTTATCAGACGTAAAACGTTCTATACTATCGATTGAGCCTGATGGACTTTTAATTTTTCAGAGCGCCATATCAGGCAGCGTTGATGGACCTTAATTTTCTCTCTCTCGCTCGCTCTCAGCCTTTGAAAAGCCAGTGCTTCAGAAAGAATAAGTTGCTCTCTCGCTTTACCGTTAATTAAGATTCACCGGCGTAAAGGAGGTATTTCACGCCATTCGCCGTTCTACTCGTACCCCCCCCCCCCCCCCCCCCCCCCCCCCCCCCCCCCCCCCCCCCCGCCCCCCCCCCCCCCCCCCCCCA